>OX442423.1:5896437-5965847 GCA_949361645.1 Spongilla lacustris | reverse complement strand
GCTATCTGTAATTTTTTTGTGTTTGACATGCTCAACCTTTACTGGTTCTACAGGATGATACTAGGAGCAATAAAATATTACAGCAAACAGAAGCATGCAGCGTTAAAATGGTGTCTTTATTAACTTGCCGTTGTTTATTGAAGTTGTTAATTAATATTTGTACACAGAGCGCACAGCCCTCTGCGGGTGGACAAAAGGGTCCATAATTAGACAATACCGTAAAAATCCATTGCGCCATGGCCTCATTAAAATGGCGTTTTTTGAGAGAGCTGTATCTTGTTCATTTTACCTTCGAATGCCCGTTGATCCCTCCCATTTAACTGGTTTATCGTCGTAGTAGAGACTGTACCATATGCGCACTCTTCATATCACAATCCTTAATAACGCGCAGCCAATTTATGTACGGATATCGTAAGGGAAAGGGGTAGCTTTAGGCTGAAAACACCAAGCACAGACAAATTCTCAAGACGGTTGGTATGCTGCATCGTAAACTACACACAATTAGGTGAATAGAAACACCATACAGATGCAGCCATACTTTTTTTTTCATCACACAATAAACGGTTTTGCTTTGCTATGAATAATGCGGCTTCAGCTGCTTTGTTCGGTCACATAGCCTAGATGTAACACCACAGAGACCAGCTCCAGAAACATTGCAGAGTCTATGGAAGCCTTTTGGTGGCTACAGGGAAGAAAAGGAGGGCATTCTATCAATGTTCAGAGTTATTATAAGCATACATCCCTTGATGGCACCCACTGTAGGTGCTTGTGACGTGTATGAGCAGTACTTTGACAGTGTAGTTATAAGTGTAAACAGAATTATTAAGGAGAAACAACAGACTGGCATTAGTGCAGTACAGTAAATAGAAGGGAAATTGTAAAAACAAGGGAGAATGGGAGGGAGGAGAGTGAGGGGGAGAGGTGGGAGATAGAGGAGAGGGGGAAGGAGAGGGGAGGGGGAAGGAGAGGGGAGGGGGAGGGAGAAGGGAGGAGAGGGGGAGGGAAAGGGGAGGAGAGGGGGAGGGAAAGGGGAGGAGAGGGGAGAGGGAAAGGGGAGGAGAGGGGGAGGGAAAGGGGAGGAGAGGGGAAGGAGGGGGAGGAGGGGGAGGAGGGGTGGAGGAGGGGGAGGAGGGGGAGGAGGGGGAGGAGGAGGGGGAGGAGGAGGGGGAGGGGGAGGAGGGGAGAGGAAGGGAGGAGAGGAGAGGAGGGGGAGAGGAGAGGGGAGAGGAAGGGAGGAGAGGGGAGGAGGGAGAGGGGAGGGGAGGGAGGAGGGAGAGGGGAGGGAGGAGGGAGAGGGGAGGGAGGAGGGAGAGGGGAGGGAGGAGGGAGAGGGGAGGGAGGAGGGAGAGGGGAGGGAGGAGGGAGAGGGGAGGGAGGAGGGAGAGGGGAGGGAGGAGGGAGAGGGGAGGGAGGAGGGAGAGGGGAGGGAGAGAGGAGGGAGGAGGGAGAGAGAAGGGAGACGGGAGGGAGAGGGGAGGGGAGGAGGGAGAGGGGAGGGAGAGGGGAGGGGGAGGGAGGGGGAGGGGAGGAGGGAGAGGGGAAGGAGGAGAGGGGAGGGAGAAGGGAGAGGGGAGGGAGGAGGGGGGAGGGAAGGAGGAGAGGGGAGGACACCAATGGATTGGGGTCAGAATAGTAGTCACTAGGTAGGCACACCTGAGAAGTGTACATGAACTGGGGGATGCAGTCTCAATGATGGAGACACGGAGAGGAGGGTTGTCTAACACCTGTGGCTGCTTAATTGATGATGGCTTGGACATTGATCTTAATGGTACACCTATGGGAGAGAAGACAGCCAGTGTCTGGGGCCCAGACCCACATGTCATGTACAGCACTGCTCAACCTAAAGCTAATTGGGATGTGTATAGCCATCCCACACACCATACATATTGCTCACTTCTCTTGGGCACCACCTGTCTGTACACTGTGGTCTACAAGAGCAATCAAGTTGATTTTTATATATCTATAACAATGGGTAAGGTGAATGGGTGCAGGCTTTGGTCTCCTAGGTTAACAGGGGGTAGAGTCTATCCTGACTATCCATGCCCACACAGAGAACTTATCAATGTACTACACAGCCAACCCTTACCAATATTGGCTCAAGGATGATAAACACAAAAACCTTGGTACATTAATGATATGAAACATGACCCAATACTGATATGTTATCTTTATTGGGCCAATGTTGATATAGCAACATGGAACAGGTTGATAAAATCCTGGAACAATATCTGAATATCATGTTTACATAAACCATGATATCAATATTGCTTCAATAATGCAATGGCACGATGTCTAGCGCTCCAACCTTGCAGCAAAATTTTCAAGGCATGTCACGAATATTTCGGTCCGCGTCTAATTTTGGTCCGCCCGAACCAAAATAGGCAGCCGGAAATGGTCCGGGCGGACTAAAATTGATCGCCTGATTTTTTTGGTCCCATCATTGTATTAAAATCAGGGGCGGATCCAGGATTTCTGAAAAGGGGGAGTTGTTAATGAATTATTATTAATTAAAGAGGGGGAGGTGCGGGAGGGGGGACCCGCCCGCCCAGCTAGGGGGTCTGGGGGAGCGCTGTACGCTCCCCCAGCGGGGTTTGGGGCGGAGCCCCAGAAGCCAACGCTTTTTTATTATATCAGGCTCAAAACACTACATAAAACTGCGTGCAAAACGGAAATTGTATATTCTTTTCATGAATCAAATAATTCAGCGGATGCTTGAACAGTTTTCTGGGATGTGCGCGCAGATTTGATCCACAGGTACTCTTGCTTTATAGTGCACCATGCTATACGGTGCCTCGATCTCTCATAGGATCATTTTCATGTTTTTAAATCATAGTAGATTGATCAATGCTTACTTTTTAAATAAGAATACTGCATGCATACTTCAGTACGAGTTTTTATAAATGTCCCGTTTTGTTCTTTAGAGTGCAGTGTGATACTGTAGTATATTGTCGTATTGGAGCGGAAGAATTTTAAGTTACATCGCCTCATGCATGGTTGCATATTGCATAGAGACGAGCGAAAGAAAATCGACTCCGCTATCACAGAACAAGCAATCGCTATAGCGATCGTTTAAATCACGTCAGTAGAGCAGATTTTAAAACCTTCTGCACTGACCGAAAATGCCAAAGAAAGCTTGCGTTCAAGACAAGACAAAATCGCGGGTCCGTTACACGAGGCACGCGCACGCTGAACTTCAGAAGCCATCTATTATACTTTTTGTTTAGCATCAGCACAGAAGCTATATTGCTTGTTATTTAAAGAATACAGTTGTAAAGACAAAACCTCAGGCGTCCTTGCTTACGCAAATAAGCACCACGCGCTTACGTAAGAATGACTCGATTGATATCATGCAATCTAACTATACATGTGATTGTTAACAACAATTAATGTGCAATGCCGATTCGGTTAGCCTTTTTGCCTTGCTAGTGTGGAAGCGCCTTTAGGAATCTTTCTCTTTTGTTCGGAGTTTCCTATTAGTGAATGTTAATATTATTCATTACGGGTCTGAAAGGGGGGGTTGCAACCCCCCCCAACCCCCCCCCCCCCCCCCCCCCCCCCCTGGATCCGCCACTGAAAATGTGACACGACGACGATCTTCTGGAGGAAAAAGAAGACGAATCGGAAAGGGAGAAATGTGGTAAGCTATTAACTAAATATGATAGTTATATAGCCTATAGTGAGAGAAAGGATGCGTTGTAGCACAGAAATGATATAAATGATCGCCAGTAGCGAGCTGCGTTATAGTTGGCTATATCTACTGATAACCTGTTGAGTTGCTATCTAGAAGTTGCTGAATAGAGACCAGCTGCTAGCTTACTGTTTTTTCCTTTACAGTTCATAAGCCTAGCTGGCACGTAAGGCGTGTGGTTTCGAATTAGTTGGACGTAGCCGGATCTTCGCTTACTAGTACTAGCGGAAGGTCGGGTACCAAACCCACACAGTTTTTGTACAAACGTATTACAGTAAGGTGCTCACAAATAATACCACATGGTGCAATAAGATAATCGTGCTCTTATCTGTAATTGGTCTTAAATGCGAATAATCACAAGTGGGCTTAATTTAATTCATGCTGATAAACAACCGTGTACAATGAGCAAAAGTATGCTGCCTCTACTGGTAATTAGTTCCAGTACTCTATAAGCTTTGAGAATGTTTAGCTTGTAGTGTGGCTTTGGCTCAGGCATGCATGCGCACTGCAAGGTTGAGAAGTACAGGATCATCTAACTTGCCAGTAATTGAATGGACCTTCAGTGATGAAGCTACAATTTGTACCACTGGCAAGCAAGCATAAAAGAGGCTTTTACCAAATCCCATGGGTAGAATAGCAAATACATCCCTACCTTTAATTAGAGCCACAGTTCCTTCTACCTGTTAAGTCTTCATTGAAGAGTAGCCTTGTTCCATGGCTGTCTCAATCACATACTGCACTAAGGTTCTCTCCATACAAGTCTCTTGCAACAGCTGTACATTGAATGAATAAAATACTTGTGTATGTTGATTAGGTGATAATTGCCTGCATTGAAATGCTGCATTCTTTTTGGACTGCAATCCCAGTTGCAGCTTGTACAAAAACTGTGCAGGTTTGGTACCCCACCTATTCTGAACCATTATCAGTATTCATGACTCGAGGCAACCCCATTCGCATAAAATTCTATTGTATTTCAATTGATATCTACCACAAGTAAATCAAAAACTTCTCTATCGAGAAAGTGATGGTGGTATGTAGGATTGGTGGTGCAAAAAGCAAGGAAACAGGGTACAGTACTATCCACAGGTGCACCCTTACAAAGAATTATTTTGTTTTTCTATATCATTGCCTACATAATATTATGCAATAAAACAGTCGTGATGAAATGTTTAATCAAACATTGCAGTGGATGCTTGTTAAAGCACTTACAGGACTGAAAGAACAGTGATGAATAATGTCTACTTACATCACGTCTGAGTCCACTCACTACACTACACGTTTCGCAACAACGCTGTTTCGTGTTGCTAACCAGGAAAATGTGCCTGAGCACACGACAGTGTTGTGCAGTGAAAGGCAGGAAATGTTGCAAAACGTCAAGAAAGACATTCTTTTTGCACAGGTATAATAACTTGTTTTTATTTGCTCTTTAATTGTCTTTAGATAAAAGCAAAATCAGCAGAACAATACTGATGTGCTAAACATGCCTGGGCCAAAGAAATATTAAGGAAAGGTGGTAAAAGTCAGTCCGCTCCACCATCGCTATATGCCTAGTCTCTCCTCAACAGGCTACTCCATCAGCCTGGTTTTTGTAGTGTCATATTTCCACAATACATATACCACTAAGCTATGGGTGGGGCGTGGGGTACATGCTTTGTATGCAGCTTGCATGTATACGTACATGTACTGGTCCGCTCCGTCCAGCAATTATACTTATTCTGCGTGAAGTAATCAGTTTGGATTTGTCTTTGTCCACCTGTATAACAAAAGCGTAGGGTCAAATTAGGCAGTCTATTTTGGTCCTAGGACCAAATCAGGCTGCTTGCTTTTGTCCGCCTACAGTATATAGGACCAAAATGAGCAGCGTAGGACCAAATGAGGCAGCCTGTTTGGTCCTAGGACCAAATTAAGCAAAGCCTGTAATAGTCCGCCGGACCAAAACAGGCAGCCTGAAACGGTCTTAGGACCATTTCAGGATAGGACAAAATCAGCCATGACAGGCAGACAAACGCCGACTGGTACGTTTTTGTCATGCTGTGGTTAAGGTTGACTTGTTGCGGCTGCATGTGTGTAACAGACCGGTAAGTTAGACGCTTGACAAATCAAATCGAGCCCAGCACGTTGTACAGTGTAGTAGTAGTCTTAGACTCTTAAACAATACTTGATGCAAATTGATGGTGTGACGTGGTCAAGTGCAGGGACACAATGTTCACAGCTCCATGTGGGCGACCACAGAATCACGTGCAGTGCAGCAGCGATCTCGTTCCCAGTATCGGAATGGTTATTATAAACAATAACATTAATGTTTATAGTGCTCTACAAATAGGATACACAATTCTTTGATTTTAGAACTTGCATGTCCACTTTCAGATCATGACTAGGTGAGAGATTGTTATAATATGACCCATATGTTTCTGCTAGGGCTACTGTCCTTAGTCGCACTAAAGAATCATATTTGTGGTATAAGCGAAGACCACCCCATTGATTCCAATCCAGCTCTGCGCTGTAATCTCCGTACGCGTAGGCCTATATCTCCTTCTGATCCCGGACTTTATTTCCCGCTGCTACCGAAGGTTTTACCGGGTCGTGGTGATGGGTACGACTGGATTCATCGAATAGGCAAGGAAATGTCATCATGCTATGGTAGTTTACATGTACACATGCAGGTTTGTACAGTGGTGCCTCTAGTATGGAGAGAAGGACCAAGGGATACTAGATGTGTTTCTGAGGAGGCAGAAGTTGCTCAAAACATTGAGAGAGAATTTTGAAAATGTGAATTTGACCTTGGTTGGACACTGGCACTGTTTTGTGTCACATGCAATGTGTGTGGTATTTCATATCCTGTTTCTTTAACATAACTGTCACACTTTACATGCATCATCCAATAAAGTGAACCTGGCAATTATCTAATAACCAAAATCTCAACTTGTGTTAGGATTGGAGTTGCAATTTTTTATGTATTGCTTCATGTGACTTCTGCATGGAATAACATTTCATTGTCTCTTTTTGTACATGTACAGTACAGCCTAGACAATGCTAACAACAAGCTAGCCCCTGAGGTCCTCCACCCCTAATGCAACTTATAGTGCTGCAGGCGTACATGTACATGTACTTATATGTAGTTGTACTTAATTTTCTGTACTTCTGAACTAGAAATCAGTTCATACTGTACCTGTTATCTGTAGAATATTTCAGGCGTCGCACGATCAATGTCGATTACTAGTACGCTGCCTTCGCCACGCACACAATAATTATAAGGATGCAATTCTAATGATCACGTGCGCACTATGAATAAACATACACAAATCATTGACATTATCAGTTAACATTAGTTGCATAATGTGACATATATATAAGCTATTGTTATAAACCTTCTCTTATGACTTCCTGTTATGCTTCTTACAGTATGTGTGTACTGTACTTCCTGACCAAATTAAAGTTGCCCTACAGCTGGCAGTTTGCCTCACGCCAGAGTGAGACTGCCATATGGTTGAAATAGCTCCACTTAGGGGTCAGCATAACTATGTGGCTACTATTTATGGCTACTTTTTGTGTTGTAAACATACTGATGGCTGCATTGCCCCATCCAGCTGCAATTTGAATTTAGCAGATTTATATAGCCCAGATAGTAAAGCACCAAATGCTGCATTTACCGTCTGTGCAAACTTAACTTCATAAGATTATTAATAAATAAATTATTATTATAAGAATAATCAATTGTATTGCCCCCACCCACTCCTCCACCTTTAAATATCTTCTGCTGTAACAGGGATTGTGTATGACTTCCCTAACCATGCATGATGTTGAGCTATTATCCACTGCACTGATCATAGTCATATTATACTACATGGCATAATATTGGTTAACATCACGGTGTCACTCTCAGTGCTTCAGAAGCCTCAAGTACATTCACATGCATATCATCTGATCAGTCTGCATGGCTCATCTATTTATCTTGAGGAAGAGGTGAAAGGAGTGTGTACCTGGTACCTATAAAAGTGGTCTGTACCTATGCATTGTGCTAGTACAAAGGTATGCTTAAGAAAATGCATCATCACACATGCCCAAGTTCTTCACGTTTTGTAGAGAAAAAAAAAACACAGGTAGGTAGGGTGGGGCATGTGACCTTCTGCGGAGAGAATATTTTTGACCTCTTAACCCATGAGTGGAAATATTCCCTCTGCATGTGACCTTCTGCGAAACAAAAGACGTACGCATACAATATAGTAATGTACTTGAGCAACCACACACAGCAAGCGCATTTCAAAGCTTAAGTGGCATATCCAGGCATGGAAGCTTTTGGAGAAATAATCACATGGTTTACTTTCTGGCAATACTTTATATTATGGGCATACGCAGCCTTCAAGAAGGGGGGCGGAGGGGGGGGGGGGAGTAGGTGAACTTACATACCTGCCCATGGTACAAAAAGTGAGGGGGGGGGGGGTAGCATGAATTATTTACCAGTTAGTGATCATTAATAATGGTAGCAACTTTGACCAAGAGGGGTGCTAGAGTACCTGCAGCACCACCCTGGATACGCCACTGCATGTGTGTCAACGATTTATTGGTTTGCTTGGTGTGCTAACACCATTACAAGTCATGAGCTACCTCTATTCTCCCCCATCCCTGTTCAGGATATGGCCATCAAGTAGAGAATCTCGTGGCAGAAGAAATGATGCTGAAAAAATACATACATAAATGTACATGTACATACATAGTATTACACATACACACACATGCATACAGCAAGGAGGGGGGGGAAGGGGGGGGGCCTTTCCCTAGTTATTACTTTCATAACTAACACAGTCAAACATCAAAAATGCCACAGGGACTACCATGCTGGCAACACACATTAACATCTATGGACACACATGCACACATGCACACATGCTCACACACAAATACCTATAGGTACAAAATTGTACAGGATTGTGTGTGACCTAGTACATCATATCCACCACCTTCATCATGCATGAAGTTGTCAACAGTGTTAGTGTTTGTGCATGTGTGCGTGTGTGTGTGTTCCTAATATGTTTCCACAAGGTACATACCCCTTCCTTATGTACACACAGAAACTAGGGTTTTAAAGTGTAATAGAGCAACGTAAATATTTGCATATGTCTATCTACCAGTAAACCCTAATGGTATGTTGTTTGAAATAGACGAACACTTCAGGATTCAAAACCATCCTAAAGGCATTCAAACACACCAACCATCCCTAGATTCACATGAAATAGGTGCTTACAAAAAGTACTTTATTCGGGATATGACCGACCATCTCCACCTACCAATTTGTGGTTATTTAGCTTTGAAACATTGTACATGTACCAATCTGTGATCATGGATGTATTGTGGCTGTACATGTAGCTTTGCAATTTGCTCATCTTTGTGAACATGCATTCAAACTCACCAACCCATGTATGATTCGCAACTGAATAGTAAACGAAATATTTTATTTGGCACTTGACCATGCAATTCTGAAAAATTATACCAGTTTGTGATTGTGTAGCTTTGAAACATTATGCCATGCATGTATGTAACTTTAATACATTATGCCAATTTGTGGGCATGTAGCTTGCAATTTGCAAGCTACATGCCCACAAATTGGCATAATGTATCAAAGTTACGTACTTCTTCGTGAACATGGCTTCAGCCTTTCTTGCCACAAAATATTCCGGCTTGTTCCTCGCCACACTTACTGCATGTCAACTAACCTCCTATATCCAGGTATTTATGGAGTTGCACAATGGCAAATGGTTTGAATCACAAGCCACATGTTTTTCAAACCAAAATGCTAAGATTGCACATTGGGGAACCATTGAAATCACATTCGCAGTGAAATATGATATTTAGATTTGGATGTTGTGAGGTAATAGTTAAATACAAATGCAAAAAAGAGTCATAAAATTTAAAAGGGTAAGCAAACATTTTATACATGTAAATCAAACTCGACATATTATATAATTAATTTTGCCGCAGTACCCATGTTAGGTATAGATTATCATTACGCAAACACAAAGTGATTATTTGAAATAGTGAAGTGCTGACAGATGCATGACCACATCAAGCTGCACACAAGGTACTAAAGAAGCAAATTGCCCTCATCTATAAAAGACAGATGTCCAAAGCAATGTCATAGCACTCACATCAATGCAGTGGACTACTGTGGTTTATTTGCTTGCCTACCATGCTGCATTTGGGGAAGATTTATTCATGAAGTGAAATTTGATCAAATAAATCTTCGCCTACATTTGATGCAATGAATTGCCTAGAACCATTTTCTCCTCTTGATGAATCCAATACATAACTTGAGTTTCCAGATAAAATTGATATCACAATGCCTGAATCATATGTAATACATGCAGAAGTGGTACCATTTCAGTTCCATGAGCATACAACCAAAAAAGGTATGGTTGTGCATTAGTTGTCATTGTAATCACAAGCAGCAAACTATTAATTTATGCGTGTTGTTACTATTTATATTTTCTTACAGCTATATCATCGCAATTGGATAGCTGCAAAGGCGTTCTATATGACTGTATCTAGCTTAATTTTTGATGAGCAGCGTGGTTGAAACAAAACATACAGAGGTATTCCTATAAACTTATAGGTCCTAGACACTTTATTAACTCCCTTTTCTTAAACTTGCCTTTCTCTTTGTATCCCGCACACCATTTCGGTGAGATGAGAATTACCTACTACCACCCCTAATCCTGATATATTATTACCCCTACTTCTCCCCAGACCTACTACCTTCCCCAATCCTCCCCTGATCTACTACCCCTACTTCTCCCCTTACCTACTACCACCCCCACTCCTCCCCTTACCTAATACTACCCTACTCCTCCCCTGACGTACTACTACCCCTACTCCTCCCCTGACTTACTACTACCCCTACTTCACCCCTGACCTACTACTACCCCTACTCCTCCCCTTCTCAGCTACTACCCCTACTCCACCCCTGACCTACTACTACCCTACTCCTCCCCTTACTTACTACTGCCCCTACTTCTACCCTTACCTACTACTACCCTCACTCCTCCCCTTACCTACTATTACTACTACCCGTACTCCTCCCCTTACCTGCTACTACCCCTACTCCTCCCTTACCTACTACTACCCCTACTCCTCCCCTTACCTACTATTACTATCCCTACTCCTCCCCTTATCTCCTACTACTACTACCTCCCCTTACCTACTACTACCCCTACTCCTCCCCTTACCTACTACTACTACCCCTACTCCTCCCCTTACCTACTACTACTATCCCTACTCCTCCCCTTACCTACTACTACTACCCCTACTCCTCCCCTTACCTACTACTACTATCCCTACTCCTCCCCTTATCTCCTACTACTACAAACTCCCCTTACCTACTACTACCCCTACTCCTCCCCTTACCTACTACTACCCCTACTCCTCCCGTTACCTACTACTACTACTACTGCCCCTACTCCTCCCTTTACCAACTACTACCCCTACTCCTCCCCTTACCTACTAACACTACTACTGCCCCTACTCCTCCCTTTACCAACTACTACCCCTACTTCTCCCCTACCCTGCTGGTACTTTACTCCCCCAGAGGATTGTACTCCCCTGGAGGAGGAAGGAAATCTGATGGTGTCAATGGCCCCATTCTCTAGACCCATGTGTAATGATGCCTTTTAACTATATTTGATATCTAACTATTATAATTGCCTTATATACTTTGATTGAAGCAAAGACGTTATGGGTCAACAGTTGAAGGGATTCCTGTAATTACTGACTTGCATATTGCTATTACATCACTGTAAGTAGATCAACAAAAATCACTGCTTGTCAAAATGTATAGCTAAGCCTGCTACCCCTACTCCTCCTGCTACACTACTCCTCCCCTTACCTACTACTACCCTACTCCTCCCCTTACTTACTCCTCCCCTTACCTACTCCTCCCTATACCTATTCCTCCCCTTACCTACTCCTCCCCTTACCTACTCATCCCCTTACCTACTCCTCCCTTACCTACTTCTCCCCTTACCTACTCCTCCCCTTACCTACTCCTACTCCTTCCCTTACCTACTCCTCCCCTTACCTACTCCTCCCCTTACCACCCCTACTCCTCCCCTTACCTAATACATCGAGATACTCAGCATTAAATAATACCAAATTTTTCTGAATTGTATTGTTGCTTTACACATACAAAGAGCCCACAAAGTCAACAGCTGTGTAAGTGAATGGTGGAGATTCTCTATGACTTGAAACACAGGAAAAGGTGGTTGTTGTGGAGCTTGAACAGGTCTAACTTCCCATCTCTTACACACAACGCACATGTGTACAATGGTCTTGACTAGACTTCTCCCACCAATGATCAAGAAATTTTAGCAAACTTCCGGCAGTCTGGGTCTCTCATACTCCATTGTGGAGCGCATCCCTAATTATTACCTTTGTAGGTTAGTGTTTCTTATTTACTTTACTTATTTATTTTAAATTTACTGCATAGTGGAGGTCTGCATTTTGGAGTCTCCCGGCCACCACACCTCTATGTCTTCTTTACATCTCCATACTGATCATACTGACTAAGGTCTTATCTCAGTTGAATTACCACCGTCTGATGGGTCAAGAGAGTATGCAAGGAGGTGGATGTACTGCTGGACCTTAATTCTGACTTGCAGTCATCAGGCATGTCATTGTAAAAAGATCCAAACCTTTCTGGTCTATTTACAAATTAAATCGAGAGTTCTGTTTTGTTGGCTCGCAGTGTCACCAACATTGAGCTGGTACAAGTTGGCATATGTCAACAATTCTATTTTGCAATAACAGTTTCCAGCCTCTCTCAGTTCCTTAAAAGGCAACTTGTGAGTCAGAAAAGCACTTAGGGGATGTCTATGTGTACATAGAACACTCTCATAACTTAGGGCCATGGAATTTAACAGCAAAACAGGTGCTTCATCATGGCCTTCTGCCCTGGCTGCCAATCAGCGATCATGGCTTTTGCACTGCACAAGGGTGGCATATGTGTCTTTGCATAATTGGCAACCATCACACCTACCAAGCCACTATGTTTGTGCAGGGGCGCTCATTTAACACTGACTATGCACTCACCTAACCAAGAGGTGATTTTCCATCCTATGTCACAATGATCTAAGAGATTTCACAGCTTAATGTTCATTGCATCGGATACGGGAGACTGACTGTCCAATCAAAGTGTGGCCCAGAGTAAATTTAAATCCTGAAATTTCCTTTTAGCAGACTTCACAGAAAGATAATGCCATGCAAGCTGCACAACATCCATTTCCTTTGTGCCTCCAACAAGTGCAGGAGTTCAGTGCACTAGAGTGTGAGTGGACACTGTAATACTTTTGGAATGCAAAGTGATTGCTTGTTGCATCAATTTTCAGAGATAATCAGTATCTTGTACAAGCAATTGCTATCTTTAACAGCCAGGTCCTTCCACCTGATGCCATTTCTGTAGAATCTGTTCTGTACTCTCCTATCAAACAGTCCCAGAAATTTGACAAATGTCAGTTCCAGACATTTTTAGTGTCTTCTTCAGTTGCCAACTAACTGAACAAAGCACTCATTTTGTCTGAGTCAACCCCTCACTCTGCTTCTTGGTTGTCTGTGGTATACCATCTGCTGCATTTGGCCTCCATTTGGAACACAATGAGTTTTTGATAGCTTTAAAATGGTGTCTTGGCCATGATTTGTCCAAGGGTACATTATGTCCACTTTGTATCAGTTGCGAACTGCAATTGTTGACTTTTGCCACAGTGCTTGTCTGGGAGTTAAGGTGGAGGTTGGTAGCCAATTAACACCTAATCTTAGGAAAACTCGCCCAGCTGATGTTTTGGTAGCAAACTGAGAGAGAAGAAGGCCAGCTGTATGGTAACCTCACCACTCACCCCTGCTGTTTTAAATGAGGCAGGAATAACTGCACGTGCTGCAGCTGTTGGTACTGAGCAGCACAACCACATTGCCAATGATCTGAATTGCCAGGAACAAGATTGGGTATATGTGGTCCTCAGGCGGTCGAGACGTATGGCAACTATGGCAGAGAAGCACACACCACTTTTACCTGTTTGGCCACTCAGCTTGCTATCTGTGCTTCTCTGCCAAAAAGAAAGGGTCATTGCTGATTTGTTTTGGCAAACTTAGTTTGGTGCTGGCTCTTTGTGTAGCAACTGAGAGCTATTTCGACAAGACGTCGGCCCCAGTGGGGTGAGTACTTTTGTAATAATGTATTTGATAAGTAGTTATTATTTAGTTTGTATTTATGTACTTAAAAAAAAAAAATTATTGTGTATATTGTAATATGATTATAATTAAATTATAATTATTAATACAATGATTGTAATGTTATAATAATTATAAATTATAATTGCACAACTGTACATGCAGCTAGTTATTCTTCAACCAGGGTTGTAAAATGAGCGTCACTTCTATTGCACAACTTAGTTGTTTCATTTACGGTAACAGATCCTTCTTCCCCCTGACGTTTTGATCTGACTTGGGCAAGTGCGTTTTTGATTGTTTTCTTCCTGACATGTCGTACTACACAAAGGTGGAAAATAAGCAACAGTGATGTGGTAAAACTCCATAGAGGGGAGCATACTCCAAATATTGTCGATGAAGAAAGTAATAGATTATTCACAAATATCGGGATTGTAAAAAGGAGAAAAAAGATAGGGTACAACAGAAGAGGTAACATCTCATACAGCGCCTTCTTATGTTGTTTGTCATATTCGGATAGAATGACACTTCTTCTCCTACATGCTCGATAACAGAGAATAGTTCCCATTCCGACAATGAGTAGTGTAATAAATACAAGAACTGCAAATATTATGCTATATACGACGCTATCTATTAAACAGCTTGGCCGCGACGCACTGAAATTTAGACCCAGTAGCGTAGAAGTCACAGCCAATGGTACAATAAGTGAACTCACCACATAGAAGGATTCTAGCTTCTGCAAATTCTTTTGGAACACGGCAAGAGCAAACAGATGTATCGATATCCACACCGTAAACATCAACTTGATAATTGCTGAACCTTGAAGCAACGCTCCAAACACAAGAGCAGGTGTTTCATCATGCAGTGAAACACTGATATTATTTCCATTCAAAAAGAGTGTCATATTGGCGATTGGATGCTCAGGGTAAAACTCAAATGCTCCGGAACTGAGCAATCCACACGACAGAAAATTCAATAGCGCTGAGAACTTGGTATAACGCCAGACGATAGACCATTATCCTGTGCAATTTAAGTCTACAAACAAGTACGACCGTTATCAGACATGGTACCAGAGAGACAATGGAAATAGGGAGAGAAATATAAATACCGTCGCTATATGCAGCTTCAAAACACCCTCCTGAGTCTGAGTTGCTCATCTATACAGATTCCTTGTTCAGCCGGCGTGCTGTGTTATTTGTTGATAAAGTTCAAGCCTTATTACAATGTTAACTGATCAAGTAAACAGCTGTGCCAGCTCAGCACTGAAACTATATATAGCGGAGGTGCACCGAACTATATATAGCCTGTTATTAAAAATTCATTGCGTCTTACGGTACGCACGACGATACTGGACAAGCGCAACGATCCTCCAATAGTTGTAGATGGAGTGATTGTTATAAATGTCCCAGCCTACAGGATGTAGTACCGTTCATTATTTAATCATAACACATTTTAGCAGGAGTACAGGAAAGTCTGAAAGCAAGTACTACTACCCCTACTCCTCCCCTTAACTACTACCCCTACTCCTCCCCTTAACTACTACTACTACTACTACTACTACTACTACTACTACTACTACTACTACTACTACTACTACTACTACTACTACTACTACTACTACTACTACTACTACTACTACTACTACTACTACTACTACTACTACTACTACTACTACTACTACTACTACTACTACTACTACTACTACTACTACTACTACTACTACTACTACTACTACTACTACTACTACTACTACTACTACTACTACTACTACTACTACTACTACTACTACTACTACTACTACTACTACTACTACTACTACTACTACTACTACTACTACTACTACTACTACTACTACTACTACTCCTCCTCCCCCCTTAACTACTACTATCCATACTCCTCCCCTTACCTACTACTATCCATACTCCTCCCCTTACCTACTACTATCCATACTCCTCCCCTTACCTACTACTCCCCTTACCTACTACTATCCATACTCCTCCCCTTACCTACTACTCCCCTTACCTACTACTATCCATACTCCTCCCCTTACCTACTACTCCCCTTACCTACTACTATCCATACTCCTCCCCTTACCTACTACTTCCCCTACTCCTCCCCTTACCTACTACTATCCATACTTCTCCCCATAACTACTACTACCTCTACTCCCTTTACCTACTACCACCCCTACTCCTCCCCTTACCTACTACCACCCCTACTCCTCCCCTTACCTACTACCACCCCTACTCCTCCCCTTACCTACTACTACCCCTACTCCTCCCCTTATCTACTACCACCCCTACTCCTCCCTTTACTTTACTCCCTCAGAGGATTGTACTCCCCTGGAGGACACATTGAGTACTGCTAGTTGCACATGCATTATGAGCTCCCCAACACATGCTGGCACCATGATTTCAGTTGAAGCTTGGTGGCTGAAAGGCACTCTAAGCTCACCTAGCTGTCAATGGTCATATTGACAGCAATCTGACTAGGTAACCTCCCCTGAATAATGAAAATCGATTTTTCCGAATAGTTTTAAAACACTAATCGATTTTCCAGGTTTTTCTGGATCTGAAAATCAATTTTTCCGAATAATGCTAAATTACTATTTGAATGGATAAGTTATTGCAAATATCTGAATAACCTGATAACTGGTTACTAACCCTATATCTGACCTACCCATCAGCTCTTGCTATTTGCAATGACATCATACATGTGTACTTGCATGTAGGTACAAGGCAGCACCAATATGATTGTATCATTAAGATCCTATAGAGTTTGGAGTTCATACACTTGCAGCCAGGTTAAGTTGTCCAGTCATGTGGTCAAGTAAACCCTTCACTCAATCTGTGCACATTACACATGCATGTACACAAGGCCTACTCTCTCATTTGATTTGGAGCATGATATAAAGCCATATCACAAAACTTTGGGCCCCTAAGATGATGAAGTATGGGGTACAGTGACGATGAAGTATGGGGTACAGTGATGATGAAGTATGGGGTACAGTGATGATGAAGTATGCGGTACAGTGACGATGAAGTATGGGGTACAGTGATGAGGAAGTATGAGGTATAGTGATGATGACGTATGTGGTACAGTGATGATGAAGTGTGCGGTACAGTGACGATGAAGTATGCAATACAGTGATGATGAAGTATGGGTACAGAGATGATGAAATATGGGTACAGTGATGATGAAGTACATGTATGGGGTACAGTCCAAATTTCAAAGGAACATGTAAAAAGGACCATGGCTTACGGCTGGTCCCTGAGGTCCCTGAGGACCTGGGTTCCCCACAGCTCCATCATCTCCTGCTGGGCCAATTCTTCCATGAAAGCCAATGTCCCCAGCAGGCCCCTGGTCCCCCTTGTCCCCATTGTCTCCCCTGACACCAGGAGCTCCCTTGTGTCCGGCAGGTCCCTGCAGAGTTTGCATATCATTTGCTTACAGCTACTCCCTTCTGCCCCTTCTGCCCAGCTGGGCCTGGAGCTCCCTTGATACCCTCAAGACCTGCATCACCCATCTCTCCCTTAGGCCCAGCCAGACCTGGTAATCCCTGCACAAAAACAACAGCAAATACAACAGCACCACAGAATGTGAAGAGCAACCCTAGCGCACCAGTGAAGACCAATGTGGCCTAGCCAATAGGCTAAGACTAACTAAGGCAATGGAGTGTGTGCAATGGGCATTAATTAGGTAATATGCATGCAACCACTTACGCTCTTGCCCTGAGCTCCCTTCTCTCCATCAGGACCAGTGACACCAGCCGATCCCTGCTCACCAATGGTTCCTGGCTCTCCCTTGTGTCCATCAACTCCATTCTTGCCCTGTAGGAAATGATGCGAAATGTGTATACATGGGCAGGGTAATGGAGGGGGAGGAGAGAAAACACATGCCTTGTTGATATCTCATTGCTCATCTCACCTCTCTCCTTCATGTATATACCATTGCCTCCCTCTCTATCCACCATACCTTTGCCCCTCCTCCACACCTTTGCCCCTCCCTCCTCCACACTTTTGCCCCTCCCTCCTCCACACCTTTGCCCCTCTCTCCTCCATACCTTTGCCCCTCCCTCTTCTATACCTTTGCCCCTCCCTCTTCTATACCTTTGCCCCTCCCTCCTCCACACCTTTGCCCCTCTCGCCTCCATACCTTTGCCCCTCCCTCTTCTATACCTTTGCCCCTCCCTCCTCCACACCTTTGCCCCTCTCTCCTCCATACCTTTGCCCCTCCCTCTTCTATACCTTTGCCCCTCCCTCCTCCACACCTTTGCCCCTCCCTCCTCCATACCTTTGCCCCTGTCTCCTAGCTCCTTTCACTTCCATACATGTTTATAAATTTGCCTCCTTCTCTAATTAATGCCCTACTCCAACCATTCATAACTAAGCAACATGCAGTGGTTTACAATGACTCTTCTTACTGCTACGATCGTCACAGTACGACGGAACGTGTTAAAATATATATGGCGCTGGTATGCTAAATATAGTACGGTTGCCTGGTGGTTCGAAGTGTTGTTACGTCTACTACTATATGTAGTTTCTAGTGAGCAATTCATTAGTTCGAGAAGTGCAATATTTAATATATTGATGTTTGATTTTTTCCTTCCAAGTATACATGTACATTCAACTTGCTCGAAGTGAGTACAGATTGTGAGTCACTCGCGAGTTGCTTGCGAGTTGACCACGAGCAGTTGTGAATTTGTGGGTGGACGACACTGTAGTAGAAGGCACCATCCCTCCTTCGCTGGTGCTGTGTGCATCATGGTGTGCAGTTCACTGTTGTGACTAGTGGATCTTAGGGGCTCAGTGAATATCAACCTTTTGACATTGCCCTGTCAAGCAGTATCATGTTAAATGCTGGTCTGATGTGTGATGAAGCCATACTGGGAAGGGGACCATCCTCTGAGCAGCAGGGGACCAAAGTAGTGGAACATCCTTCGAGTGGCAGGGGATCAATCTCTGAGGGCAGTTCACAGTGCCAGGTGCTACTATTCATCCTAAACTCCTACTACGTCTGTGTGCATGTGCCAGTGGATGTCAACTGTAGTGTGTGTGTGTGTGCGTGCGTACGTGTGTCCCAATATTACAATTGGTTGTTAGTCATTTGGCAGATTGGAGCTGATCACCAGGGTAGGGAGGAAGGAACAATCTCACTCAAGCAATCGATTTGTCAGTATTCAAGAACAGATTTTGCTGTGCATTCTTGTAATTGTGCTTAAAAAGATGAAATCAATTTTGTTTGTACCTTAGTGACATGACAACATTACTGAATAAGATATCAACAAGCTGTTTATAAGATATTAGGTTTGGGCATTAAAAGAAAACCTTTACCTACTACATAGCCAAAAAATTTCATTATGCATCAGCAGTGATGGGACAAAACATAACATAGCAGCGATGACATCATTGAGTATACATGTTCACTGCTACGTTCTGTTTTGTCCCATCACTGCTGATGCATTAGGCTGTGTAGTCCATAACTGTGATATACCTTGGCATATATATGTACATGTATATATACATGTGGTATTTTGTAGGATGGCTTGGGGGCATATTACTTCAGCTATAGGGGGAGGGTCTTTTATAATGTACATTACTTGACTACCCATCCATTAGGCAATATTTTACAGTTATCAGGGACACAGGTAGAATGTTTTGATAGGATGGCAATGTTGATCGCTACAACAACATGTAGGGGGCATATCATTGCAGCTAGGTGGAGGGGTGAACTTCACTAAATATCTACATTTATATATCACTTCAGGTAATTATAAGCTATGAAGGATATATTATCGCTGAGGAATATCACTTCATGAAAAAAATATACACACTGTTAAAAAAGTCGTACACTCCGCAATCCAAATGATTTCAATCCCAGGGATTGAAATACATTTGGATTAGTAAACAATCCAAATATTTAACACATTAGCGTTGGATTGAAAAACAATCCAACGATTTTGGATTGAAATAATTTGGATCGATGTTTAAGCCTTAGTAATTTTTTTTTACTTTTGATATAGTGCCACACATTTCAAGACTTTGATTTGATATTGGTTCCGCTCATTTCAAGTAGTATGAACGTCGTATAGTTACAAAGTGTAACCGGACCACTCCCCCATATACCAGTAGCCCTGATTATTCGGTCGACACAAAAACGCGCACTTTAGATAAGGGTACGTCTCTTTTTGGGGGGGTGGGGGGCACGCCAGTGTCGTGCCCTTCCAAAAATTGCGCTGAGTCAGTCACACCTCAGCTGCCACCCTCTCTATAAATATATGTACACTGAGGAGGCGTGTTTTAAATACGCAAATCCGAAGGTTTTATACTCCAACAAATATCTGTGCAATTATGGTTTTTGATGTCAGCTAAACAAATTGTATGCGTTTATTCATACATCCCCGCCGCGGCCGGGCCAATGACGCTATCCATGCCATGACGTAAATGACTAATGTGAACGGTGAAGGACTCGTTTAAAAAAAAAAAAACAATAGCAGGTGGTTGTTGTGTCTGTGGGACACCTAATCTGGAGTTGTCTGCATGGTGGCCCTTGATTTGATTTTTTAGGTCGGTGACTATAATATTATTATTTTGCCCCCCCCCCCCCCCCCCCCCCCCCACCTCCCCCCTCCCTGGATAATATAATATGAGGAACACAATAAAATATATGCAAACTACATCAGACATTAATGTCTTCAGCCACTTGGTTCCAGCAACATGGTGCAATTCATTAGGTCATCCCATCCTCCTCCTCCTCCCTGTTCCCACCTCATGGCTACGCAGCACAGTGGATGATAGCGATGACACACACCATAGTTGATGATGGCGTTTCAAGGGAGGGACAATAAGTTAAGGGGATAAATATTGGTGAGTATACCTTGTCATTGTGTTCCAATGTGTTCCAAACTTCCACATGAATAGCCATTACTTCCTGTGTATACATGTAATTGAAAAAAGTAAATTATTCTTATGCATGATGTGGTCATGAAATATTAAGAGATGAATTCAAATAATCACAGTTACATGTATGAATTTTAACGTTTTACAAAAATGCTACGCCCCTTGATACAAATTCCTTTACAGAAGGCAAGATGGCCTGAGCCAAAGCCAAGAGTTGCAAAATAGCCCGAGCCAATAGAGGCAAGATAGCCTGAGCCCGAATGAGGCAGGATCGTGAAAAGCAGGAAATAGAATATGCAGGGACAGTGCAAGAGAGGATGCAAGAATAAGCATATGCCCGAGAGAATATATGTGGGAAAGCAGGCAGACAATGAAGACACAGAAGCAAGGGAGTGCATGGAGTGAAGACAGTGGAAAGAGGAACGACATTGTGGGAAGGGAGATCTAGTGTAATGTGCATGCAGTGCACTTGGGAAGGGGAGATGTAGTGTATTGTATAATCACGTGCAATGCGCGTGATTACAATCAGTCAAGACTTAATCGTACATAGGAGTCATCATGAGGTTGTATCACATCATAAGCACAGTACGTCCAGGCAGGAGGTGTTGTGTACATCTAATGTATGCTGATAGGTGACAATGAATATACTGAATTTAAATGTACAGGGTGTTTCACAATCAAGGAAAATTGTTTATAAATTAACTGCAAGCAGTTAATTAACTATAAATTGTTGATCAATGCTCTATTAACTCGAGCTTAAATACTGATGTAAACAAATTAAATATTAATTTAATAATTAATTTAATAAAATAAATATTAATTTAATAATTAATTTAATAAAATCAAAAAATTAAAATTAACAAAACGAATTAATAATTCTCGATAACACCTAATCAAAACATACCATTTTAGAGGCATCCAAAAGCTCCAACATATCCTTGAATTTTAATAACATCAACTTGGCCGAATTTATTAATAAATTCAAACCACTAAATCGAGATACAATGGCCCCTAAATCAAGTACATTGTACATTGCAAAAATCAAGATTTCAATCTCGAATAACTTCTAAATGGAAGCAGTTACCTAAGTACAGTTTGCATCTTTTAACTAGCCACCAATCCTACATTTATTAACATTAATAATATTTAATTGAAATGAATAGGGGTTTTGGGACTTTTATAATTGTTAATTAACCATTAAAGATAATATTAATTTTATTTCACCAGCATGTCTTCTTTTGCTATTAAAACTTTTAAGAACAATCACCAGTTAATTAACTGCTTGTGGTCAATTTATAAACAATTTTCCTTGATTGTGAAACACCCTGTATATTGGAGGAGCCAGTATCCCCACACCTGGAGGATCCCAGGTGAGTGAGTGAGCGAGCACGATTGCAGTATCTTGACATTGCCTGCCATTAACCTCATTGCCAGTATGTCATGCATACAGCAACTTTGATGCCGCTGTCTGCACAGCATATTCTTAAATTATTTATTGTTAAAGTGGCTGTGCTGTACTGGTGCAATGTTCCCATTGCTAGATTGCTATGCCAGTACCAGCCACGGTAACAACAAAAACTCCAACGAAGTAACCAAAAAAAAGGAAAATAGGTTAAGAAAAAAACATAGGCCTTAGACAGCAGGTTGAGGAACAACACAAACTTTTTCATGGTCTAATAGGCCAACTCATGTACACGCATACACACACAGTGAAAGCTTCAATTCATTCGATATAGTTACATCCCGCTAAATGACCAGTATGCACAACAATGGGTAACTTCTGACCCGAAAACATAACTTGGTGAATGCCCCACAGCACACAACCCTGCCTAGGATTACTGAATGTCCTCTAAATGTTCCCTCAATGTCCCCTAAATTCAGCCGATAATGATCACACTCCAATTAAACCATCCAATGCTTTGAAAGAATACACATGAAGTCCTCTCACCTGATGATTGGTGGTGTTTATATTATGGCGTTTACTATGTTCTCCCTGACAATGGTTTTGGCCTGCTCAGAGGTAGGCTGTAGCGTCTGCATCGGTATCACCAGGATCTGCCTCCCTCCAGTACTTGAATATGGAGTTCTTCAGGTACACAGCACCTTTGGATTGGCAAAACGGGAGGGAAGGAATATTATCTCTGCCCAATTTTCGGTCCGGCGGACCGTATTCCCTTAGGGAATACGGTCCCCTTCGGACCCATCTCCCTAGGGAATACGGTCCCCCGGACCGAGTTCCCTGGTTGTACAAAACTAATTAACCGGACTCATTTCCCTAGGGAATTGAGTCCCCCCCCCCCCCCCCCCCCCCCCCCGGACCGTATTCCCTGGTTTTAAATACATGCATGTATATGTATATTCCACCCCTTGCATTCACGTAAGGGCTGGCACATTTGGTTCGAAAAGCAAAAGCCAACGATCGCAGGTCGTCAACTATATAAGCAGCATCTGTAACAATGAACTGTTTTCTTCGATTGGTCTGGGATGCTTATTCTAAAACTAATTTGTTATACAAATGTAAGTTGTTACTATTTATATTTGTTCCCATTATGATTTGATTCGAAAATGATCGCATACAGGTCGTCGTCAACTATGCATGCAGCTTCTGTAACAATTAACACTGTTTAATATTATCAAATTGTGTGAACACCAAGTGCAGAAAAAGTTTATTAATAGATGAAAAGTAATAAACACATATATCATAATAGTCAACTGAACATAAGAGAGATGAGGGTACTGGATAAATCTCAATTTCGTACTTGTAAAAAAGAAAACAAAACTAATACACTTCAGCCATTATTGTTTAGAGAATGATGCATAAGTGTTTTTCCAATCATGTGCATAATAAAAAGTGAATTTCACAAACAAATAACGCTGCTCGTGTGCCCAGATATTTTCTGCAGAGGGGGAGCTCGAGGTAGGAAAAAGAAGTTGGATGAGAAGAGAAGTGAGAAGAGGTAAAGAGACTCATATAGCTTTAAGCCGCATGTGGGCCCTCAACATTGGTCCTTAATTAGTAGTTAACTCGACCTGGCACACTCTTTAAGTGTGACTGAATGCTTCCTCTATACACCTGTGTCTGGAGAAAAAGAAATGGGATGAGAGAGGAATGAATGGGGGATAATAGTCAAGAGACATGCTGATATTAAGTGTAATCAATTTCGTACCTAATTAAATCAGCCAAAATATGAATTTCACAGATAAATAAACTTGGCGGCATCAATTAATATTGCTTGTGTCTCAGGTGTCTTTTTAGTCTTGAGTGTCACTGTGTATTAGACACATGGCATTAGCAAGATAGCTACTTGTTGCTGTAAATATGATTAAAGCCATGCTTAAGGATTACAATAAAACTGAATAACTAACTGTTTTAGTGGTGTTGTATGGGCTGCAGGGAATAATTTACTTTTTTTAAATTGCATAGCAATTTTGCTCTGCAAAATCAAAATTGATTAGCAACTTGGTTCAGTTGCATCGCAATTTATTCCCGCCGATATGTGTGATGATTCTTCATTTGAACACAAAGCAGAGCTATCCCACGGACACGCCCGCGTGCATTTGGATCGCTTTCAGGCGAACGAGTCAAACGACTACTTCGATCCCCCCCCCCCTCCCCTCCCCCCTCCCCCCCGTCTATACAAAACGAGGTCACCATCACATTTAAAAGTTTTCATATTTGTATATTTTGACCACCCGTATTGGCACTGTCGCGTAGGCGTTCTGGCATATTCATGTGCAGTAATAGACGTACATGTAGCACGTACGTTTGTGAGTAAACGTACATTTTAATCTGTAATGATTTGGTAACTTGCGAATTCTATTTAAAATATAAAATTAGACTCCCCCTTCCCGAAGCCGGCTGTGTACGCTGCGCGCTCATGTCATTCGTAAGCGTACGCAATCGTTCATCGTCACATTAATTGTCGCGATCGCGATGTCACGTGAGTGTGGCTGATGCCAGCTTTCTGATTGGAACCCTTTTGTACCATAAATGCACTCTCTTCGCGTAGCATTTACACTGCATGAGCAACGTGCCTGCAAACACGGATAGATTACATGATTTGCATCGCAGTTTTCTGCGACAATATTTTGAAGTTGTTTCGCATCTAATAAAAACTGCTTCGCAAAATGCGATGCGAATCCGGTTAAATTATTCCCTGGGCTGGATGTCTTTGTATAGGTTTGATCGAAAATTTACATATCTTGTAGGGACAGCGTCTCTTTGTAATATCCTCACATGTCTTTAAGCCGTCTGGCTTGTCTTTGTGTGCATGTAAAAAGACGTGCCTAGATACATGTCATCTGGGGGTAAGTGCAAACAAACATGACACACTGACCAAACACACAGATGACAATCCTTGTCTTACAGGTGCATATACATACAGGTGTATGTCATCTGAGGGTGCGTGCAAACATCTGACCTTAAAATTTCCTATACCTATGAGAACACATTATCTCCAATCACCTTGGAGAGGTGCGCATCTACACCCTATAAACAGTTTTCCAACCTCCCCCTATTACTAGTACCCATATTAGAGCCCACTAGAAACTTAGACTGCTAGAAAATAAACACAGCAATGGGGAGTTATCGCCAAATCTAAGTGACCAACACACTCGTATTCGCCGTAGTCTGTTCATTGATTGTGACGTTAGGAAGGAGCGTTATTATAGGAATGGACCAAACTGACTAGATCTCTACCGGTGGTAAAGAACTATAGAATTCACTGCAAATAGCAATATATTCTTACCTAAACCTGTGATATACTGCTACGAATCGTCGATATCAATCCTCACGCCGCGCCAGTATAGCAATATCCACTTACTCGCTTCTCTTTCCATGGACTATGTATAGAATTGCTCAGTAACTCTTATGCCCATACCATAGTAAGGCTTCTATACCATTTATAGTATAAAGTACACGAATAACAAGCCTTAATTAGCACCTTGCACCAACACGGTTTATCCCGCCCATGATTCAGGAATATAATAGGCCTATACAGGGGACAGTAGAAGGAAAGATTGGAGTTCAGTGATCCAATGACTGTCAGTTCAGTTGCATCAATATCCTACCTGACAGATATACTAGCAGACACTACAGTGATAGGGGAGAGTAGCTGAACTGGTATTAGGACGTGCAAGCGATGTTGGCTAATGATATAATCTAGTGTACGGCTACAAAATGAAGAATGAAATCCCACTTATGCCAACAATGTATATGTGCTATGAAAGTTTGCGACATGAGCCATGGGAATTGCTGGCTTGATATAAAAATATGTTGCGCTCATAGACAAACTGCATAAAAGATGAGAGGCACAAGATGGTTATCAGTGTATGAATTGTATTAAGCATAGCATTTGTCAAACATTACATGTCTACAGACCTTATATATTTAACTTGCTAAATGTAGGTCTGTATAATATTTGAGAATTGCGATAATATCCGAAATCCCTTATTTACTAAATTGGTGCCTACATCACCAATTTAAAACCACGTGCATGCGCGTCACGTAAGACTGAGAACAAGAAGGCCGTGGAATGGTAGGTTATGTTATGAACATCTGAGACTGAGCTAGCATGCACTCATTGTTCTACTTAAAATGTAGCACTGAATTGTTTTCTTTTCCAGTGCATGTGTCAGTATAGTAAGAAAATTACATTGTACTCCATGCAGGAATAGAAAAGATCTGCATGAAGTGGGTACAGTCGTATCGAAAGGACAGGACGTACCCTGCATGCATTATGCGCCGCTACACAGAGTCAGAGAAGTGGCTGATACGAAAGCGTTCGACAGACTTCTCGCTAAGCCATGACGATGTTCTGCTGTATGTACGTGGCAGGGAAGAACGAAGATGCAATAGCGGTGGTTTTAACAGAAGATAGAACAAATGCGTTTTAATAGTATCACGTGTGCAAAAGTGGAGGCCATCAGGGAAGAGGCCGCACCGAAGACAAATCGAGGCACTATAGTATACTGGTCGCACATTCATCTGGACATACGTCGTCAGTAAGCAAAACAATGTATAGAACATGCCAGTAGTTGTTATTACTTTTCATTTCTTATCATTACGTTTATATTATTGTTTTTGGGTTCTCCAAAGCTACACATATAAAGATTTAGTACCCAGTTTTAGACAACCAATTCCAGAAGTGAAGCCAGTGGAACCCCTGCCAGAGAGGTGCTTCTATGAAAATCATACCAAAAAATACTAAAATTGTGGAAGGCATGCAGGGAAAATTCCACCCTAAATGTATGTCAACAAGTAAGCCAATATTGTGTGGATACTAACATTCTTGTCAATTTTGATTTAGTGACATGAAGATTACATTGAAGTATATTATTCAAATATGCTCTGAAAAAGAGCTTTGTTTTCCTACAAAGAATGCATATACAACAAAATTATTCCATATGAACTTTTTATTATCCTGAAGGAATTTTTAAGAACAATCTATCAGTATACAACGAGTCAAAATCATTCTTTAGAACACTCTTCATGCCAAGAACAGAAGAAAGGAGCACAGCCGTCTCCATGCAATTAAACATCTGATGTCGTGAAAGAACTTCTGTCTTGTTTCAAGTGTCTTCTTGTGTTTAAATTAATTTCATTATATAAATTCTGTCTTGTGTTTAAATTATAAATTAGCTATTCACTATAATATAGAACTTCTGTCTTGGTTTTAAATTGCTTTCATGATATAACTTCCAAATTATCAATTATAGAACTTCTGTTCTGTGTTAAAATGCATGGTTTTCATTATAATTTTGTCTGCCTTAACGGTTGCGATTTCGGTGAGAATCGTTTTCTCTTTTTAATTATAATTACCAGTGGTTGTCAAACGCTAACGGTTGCGATTTCGGTGAGGATCGACCTCTCTTTTCAATTATACACACTATGATTACCAGTGGTTGTCAAAATAAAATCTCCTTTCTGTCAGGGAATTGAGTCCGCCTCCTCCCCCGGACTGTATTCCCTGGATGTACAATATTTTACACGGACCGTATTCCCTAGGGAGTTGGGTCCGGGGGGGACCGTATTCCCTAAGGGAATACGGTCCGCCGGACCGAAAATTGGGCCGGACCGTATACCCTATGACACCGGTACATTAGACTTCAGTTAAATCCTTTCACGCACATCGAACGGGATTCAGTACAAAGACCAAATGGAAACTATTGAAGTCTCAGTGCCAATTACCATAGAAATTAGAGTAATTCTAATATCTATGGTACCAAAAAAGAAAAGACTCACTAGCTATTTTTTAAAAGTTAACAGCCAAGAAATCGCAGTATTTTACATGCATCGCAAATCCCGTCTCTCACAAAAATTGAGCATGAAACTCTTAGTACATGCATGATGTGAAAATTTGCTCCTTCGAGTTCTTGCTGACAGTCTAACCTTCTTTGAATTTGTTGCATGCACCTCAAGAGGTTCCTTCAAAATTGCCACATCCATAATATAAAGTGACTATACATCTCACGTACTCTATTGGTTTTACCAGATGACTAACTCTCTAAATGCCAAGTGTGTAAATTACTATTCAAATTCCTGTAATCTGATATTTCAGTACTCTCCTCCAGGCCGGAGGAATTTGTTAATAAAGTGCAGCAGAGAGTTTCCAGTGAATTACTACTATACTCATGTGCACTACAAATTCCTGTTTATTTAGTTCTTGTGCATGTTTGATGGAAGAGGAATTTGTAAACTACTTTGATAAAGTGCAGCAGAGAGTTTCCAGTGAACTATACTACTCATGTTTACTACAAATTCCTTGTAATTTTTACGCATTCGGCCGAAAATTATCCAAATAAATGCATGGTGCACTATGGGAGAGGAAAGGTACCGAATGCGTACATATAAGGTGGCATATGTGCACATGTATCTCATATTGTGTGAATCACATGTACATGTATAATGTCATGAGCAGCTGGTCATGAGCATGGAATATGCCCTTGGCGTTATAACAGATAACTAATAACTAATAATAAGCATACTATATACAGTGCTGCATGTTGTACCTTACTAATTCAATTCTGAACAAGAAGTGAGCTTAGTTTGTTCAAATAATTGAAGTAGTTGTAACTGCATACATGCAGATCTATGGTACATCGAGGGGGCGTGGTCTGGCCTGACAGGCCAGGGGTCCGGCCTGACAGGTCAGGCTAGGTCTCTGGCCTGACAGGCTGGCTGGCCTTTGGCACGATATCGCAGCAATGATTTAAGTGTACGAACACGCTCGCTCAGCCTCACTGTACATGTAGTTAGATACGCCGATATCAGACACTCCCACATAGTTAGACACGCCCATTTGGGGGGCGAAAGTTGGTGCGGCCAAAGCCGTACCAACCGCACCGTGTGCGCCGGGCCTGCAGTCTTCCAGTTGGAAGTCATACACTTCGGCTAAGTCTCGTACCCAGACCCTTATTCCCACAGCTGCGGATGGATTACATCACCGCTAAACACACATACGTATATATGTTTATTACAACCCACGCCCGCTGCACTGAGTTATAACAGAAGCAGCGCCGGGTTGACTGGGGCGCAGATGGCGCAAATGCGCCAGGCCCACCGACGATAGGGGCCCATTAATCCACATATGTACACGCCCACAATGGATGAATTTAATTAGTTAATACATTGTAAGTACAATAGTAAAGCAGCGTGCTCATACGCGTGTGTTAAAGGTGAATCGGCCCAACGGAACATCCATATAAAATTGGACCGCCTCGCCACAGTATGTACGGAAGCTTACAAAGACTTCTGAATCCATCAATTACGGAAGATATTCTTGAAGTCTTAGTTTTGATTTGATTGAAATGAAACTGCAGTATTCTTGGACTGGTGGATCGGGGGAAGCAGGTAATTCTTGTCGTATTGTATCATGTTACTTAGTACGCAATACACAGGGAAAAAACGAGTCAAATCAGGCTGTTTTGATTTTATAAAGGATTTTTAAAAATCCTCTGTAAAATCACTGTGTGATTGAACATTAAAATTCATTTGTATGTGATATCACGTAGAATGATTCTACGCGTTTTTTCCCCTGTGATAACTATACTTTTTAAGTGCAAAGCGGCTGGGGCTCCGCCCCAGACCCCGATGGCCGCTGGGGGGAGGCGTATCCAAGTATCCTTGCCTGTCGCATCACCCCCACCCTCGCCCCGAAATCCTGGATCCTTCCCTGCTATGCAGTACCAAAATTTATCAGTTGATTCGTTTTCAGCCGTTGCAGCAAGAACTAGAACAATCGATTTCATGCATAAGGTAATTCTTTTGCGTGTGTATCTTCATAAAAAAAAAATTACATGCATGTGCGCGCTGTGTCTGAAACAAACCAGCTACACGTGGTGGAAACCGAATGATATCGGAAGGAGTTATGTTCAAACCGGGAAAATGCACAGGACTTTTATATTCCAAATAGTCTGGGGATCGGACCGACCCGACTGGATTTGTCGGGTCCTCATGCAGACTCCGCTTGCGATGACGAAACTAAGGCGGAGCGTGAAGAATGAAAGGCCTGGGGTGATTGCCATTGCTCTAATTCTCACGTGATGCGCATTTCACGATGATTGTTTGCTGTTGTTTTATCAGATTCGCAACGTTTGTTCACCTCTATTAGCCAAAATACAACATTCAACAACATATACCGTTCATCTGTTGTATGTTATTGTATTTTCCATAACGACGTTTTAAACTAACGTTGTATTATGTTGTGATTAAACTTGGCAACCACGTGCGAATGGAATTCGCTTTGCTACTAGTCTTTGGTTGTGGGCTAGTGATGCACATAACTAGCGAACGGATGGATAGTGTAATCTCTCCTGATGAGAACAGTGCAAGTCCTGTCTTGGCAGCACTCTCCTACGCAACACTGTAATTGCGGAAGCTACCATACCCTTGTCGAATAGGGTACGAACACGAGGCTTGTTTGCACCAACTGCCACAGAGATGTGAAAATCCCTTATACTCGGTATAGTGGACAGATGGGTGTACAAATGTATAGCGTGTTCTAAGATGGACGCTTTTTCTGATGGCTATACTAAAGCCTTGAATATGCATATGGCATTTTCCAAGATGGCGGTTACAGGTTAAAATAAACGGCCGAGTGTAAACTCACCTTTCAGCCTTTGAACTTTGTCCTTGCATCATGCACCAAATATGTACTGGGTGGTGGACACTGTAATTTCAAATTGTCAACATGGACACTGCTTGGCCGACATGCAAGTATCTATTTATATAGAAATCCACTGTGCACCATAGCATGCACTGCATTCTTGACTACAGACTCATGACCTCACCAACTGCTTTACTATACATGGTCACATATGGAAAGTCACTTTGAGCTTGCTTGACCATTGTACAGTAGTACTCTCAATTACTCTTGTATTACTGTATAATTAAGACTGGCATGTCCAAGTGAATTTTGCAAAGCATGTGGCCATCTGGCTGTGCAGCAGCATATACCATCTTCAAAGACCACACCTTAAAGATGCATGATCTAGACATATGACAGACTCAAAATTCATCATCGAGGTATACATTCACTGACCAGTACTGTACATTTTAGCAAATACACTCTCAGCAAGCTAATAAGAAATCAAAAATTCCAGGCAGGCTGCCTGGAATCATGGTTCTAAAGACCTATGCTGAAGCCATTGCACCACGACCTTTATGACCAACCAGCTATTAATTGAACCATTATGCATACAGCCATGGCACTGCAAAGGAGGTACCATACACACTGGGTGCAAATACAGGTTTTAATTGCACCCTACATGATCAATGCTTATGGTTCCAAAGCGAAATAGAATATTTTTTTATAAGCACAAGGTACATGCAGACAGTTCCAGGATCGTCAAATTCTATATATTGCCATGCACGTAGTACTCGCGCGGATGATTTATTGATGTCAACAGTTTTGCGAAGGTAACAACTTCTCACAGAAAAAGCATCCAGAGAGAGACTATTTACATACTGCGAGAACTACTATACACTTGGACACTAGCGTGGTAAGAATTGGGGTTCTAGAATGTGGCGTACTAGACGAGTGAATCAAACATAGTTTGTAAATAAAATACGATCCAAATAATGCGCAATCAATATATATATACGTCGATCCATAGGGGTATAAAATGCGCTGGATTTTTTATAAGGAGGATATACCCTGGGAAACCTCGTGTTATAGTTTTTAGATTTTTATCACCGTCTGGATGGGAATAAAAAATCGCCAAACAAATGGCAACTTTTGTGCATGTTTTGTGCCGATATACCGTAATGTTTACGATCATTCTCTAATTACAAACCTAATGTCCATTACAGAACGGCCGTGACAGAATGGAATATGTTGAGATTGATGTGTATACACGCGTACGTAACATGCGTTTTCATATCATTTCCATGATAATGAGATCGGCATGTTACTCAAGGCCGCGGACTCCATTTACACGATGAGCATGCAGTGTATATTATGAAAGCAATACGGCTTACATTAATGCATGCAAAGCAACTATAATAAATATCTATAGAGGTTTCGTGAAAAAAGAATTTGCTGATTTCTTTATGGCTTATTTGGGTCCAGTGTTAGATCCCCAGATGAAGCGATCAAAGCTGTTGTAGATGCAAATGTTGCGATCATTTTGCATGACCAGCTTGTAGTAAGGTCCTATACCTTTTCCATTTGTGTAGGTGCAATAGTATCCTACGTTAGCTGCTGTATAGAGGCAAAAATTTCCATCGCCCTGCATTGCAGCAGTTCCTGGTGAGGCATTCTTCACTCCAACCTTCCAAATGAAGGAGTTATCTACAGTGGCATATGCGGCCAGATCCCCGTCGTCTTGGTAGACGAGTTTCCATTGACCATTGGCACTTATCAGCTGCTGACCAGGTGTCAAATTCTGACCATTTAATAGAGTATCGGCGACCCGTCCAGTGTTAGATCCCCAGATGAAGCGATCAAAGCTGTCGTAGATGCAAATGTTGCGATCATTTTGCATGACCAGCTTGTAGTAAGGTCCTATACCTTTTCCATTAGTGTAGGTGCAATAGTATCCTACGTTAGCTGCTGTATAGAGGCAAAAATTTCCATCGCCCTGCATTGTAGCTTTTCCTGGTGAGGCATTCTTCACCCCAACCTTCCAAATGAAGGAGTTCACAGCAAAAAACGCATCAAATCAATTATTGATTTCACAACGCGGATTTTGAATCAATTGTTAAATCAACGCTTGATTTGACAGTAAAATCAAGTGTGCTTGATTTGCGATTGATTTTACTGACAAATCAATTGTGAATCAATAATTGATTTGACGTGTTTTTTTGCTGTGACGTTATCTACAGTGGCATATGCGGGCCAGATCGCCATCTTTTTGGTAGACGAGTTTCCATCGCCCATCGGGGCTTATCAGCTGCTGACCAGGTACCAGACTCTGACGACTAGATAGAGTATCGGATGGGGCCGTTGGGGCGCCGGCTTGGTATCCTACGGAAGCTTGATTCGAGTCGGGCTGCATGCAGATCGCTAGTGTAGGTCGCCGCTTTGTCATATTTGATCCTTCCAACAGCGTGAGTCTTCAGCGCATTTGGAGCTGCTGCGAATACCGAGATGGTCAGAAGAAAGCCGGCAACTAAGGAGAGTACAAGGTTCATACCCATGGCCAGGGTGCTAGCGCTGTCGTATACCTGTTGGGCAACTGCTGATCATGAGTAGCTTCGTAGCTGGCAGTGCTTTATATAGTGAGTGCATGCACACTGGGTTGCTATGTCAACCCAAATTTTGGTTCATCCGGTGGCAAGATGTCCGCATGAGATCTTGCTCCGGTCCAGAGCCACCGGATGAACCAGACTTGCACTTCTATTACTGACAATAACACAAACAGTCATTAATTTAAATAGCTTCCCGCACACACTGAGTTAATAAAGGACGAGCATGATAATGCCATACAATTGCTGGCGTATGTATGCATGGTGTGACAATATACTCCCCCCGCTTCTTGCCTTGTGGGCGGACCCCGAAGCAGGCCGACCTGTCAGGCCGGACTGGCCTTTGGCAACCCTGCACGATACTTGTCCATTATGGTTTTCAACCTTTCTAAATTAATGACATCTAGAAGTGCAAGTATTCAAAGTGATAATTGGAAGCTGCATGCCTCGCAGGGAAAAAGTTGAAAACGCAATGGTTCATGAATCATTTACTATATTTAACAACGTTTGACATCGGTACAGCAGTTGTCATAAGTTCTTGGTCTAGTGTCTCTACTCCAGCTCAGCTGCCTCGGGCGCCAGTTTCTCTGACTTAATTGCGAGCTGCAATTGGCTCCTTGCAGTCAGTTGCAGATATATTCGGCTTGCATTGCCTCTTTATGCGAGCATGGCTATAAGAGCTTCATGTATGTTGCCTTCACCTCTGATATGTTGTTCTAATGCTCCCCATGCAGAGCGGCTAAAAATCTTGCCATACCATGTTAATTTGTGATATATGCCTTCGCCTCTGATGTTGTTCTCATATTCCCCAGAGCAACTATATCCCAAGAGCAAAATTAACGTAGCTGCATGCCTACAAGAAAATCTTGCCATATCATGTTAATTTGTCCGTCCTCTTTGATAGACGCCTTCGCCTTTGATGTTGTCTCATGCTCGGCTAGATCATAGCTAAATTAACGTAGCTGCCTACAACTACTGAAATCTTGCCATAACATATTAATTACCGAATAGACACTACCCTCACATTCCTCAGCCTCACACTTCTCAGCCTCACATTCCTCAGCCTCACATTCCTCAGCCTCACACTTCTCAGCCTCGCATTACTCAGCCTTACACTTCTCAGCCTCACATTCCAGAGGTTAGGGGGGGCAGGTACCCCTCCATATCTACCACCAGAAGCAATACTTCAGCAGAGCCAGAACACAAAGCTAGATGTCTATTCTTTTGGAATGCTTATGTACTACCTGTTTACCTTTGACCATCCCTTCCAAAATACGAGCAAGCCACATTCCGCTCTACTTCTGGAGGGAAAGCAACCTTCTGTGGCTATGCATGTTGTCGATATAATTACATATATAATTATAATATAATATATATAATAAAATAATAATTATATATATATAATTTTATATAATAATAATTACAATTATTATAATACATTATATATATATATATATATACCCTACAGCCATGCCCTCAACTTACCGCATATTAAAATCACCCAGGAAGGGGTGTGGTCAAAATCAGTGGTATCCAGTTGTCCTCTGAAGCAAGCACACTTGTGTTCTGCTGGTGTATAGCCTTACCTATTATTACCCCAATTCCTCCCCTGACCCACTACCCTACCCTTACCTACTACTACTCCTACTCCTCCTCCTCCTCCTCCCCAGACCTACTACTAACCCTACTCCTCCCCAGACCCACTACTAACCCTACTCCTCCCCTGACCTAATACTACCCCTACTCCTCCCCTTACTTGTTACCACCCTACTCCCTGACCCACTACTACTCCTACCCTTACCTACTACTACTCCTACTCCTCCCCAGACCTAATAATACCCCTACTCCTCCCCTGACACACCACCCTACCCTCACCTACTACTACTACTACTCCTCCCCAGACCTACAGTGCGTAACGTGATACTTGATCTTAAAATTTTTTCCAGCAATTTTACAATTGTCTTGATTTTTTGTAGCCTAGTGGTATGAGATAATCAAAATCTGAAAACGGAATAAGCTTTACTAGCCATCTGGCAATAAGTAACATTGAAAAAGAAGTGTCAAGTTATTTTCGGGCCCGCACTCTTTTATTTTCTATTATTGCTTCAAACACACAGTTTTTAGCCCATTTCTCCACTGTTTCGCAACGGATTGCGCTGATCGTTGGTACATATATGCAGCGTTGCACCTTGCACCAGATTGCGCAGTCCGATTTCGATCCAGGGACACAGTTTGAGTTCTGCTTGCCTACGAAGGCCAATTTGAGGTGGAAAAGTGTTAGGTATTTTCTTTAGGCACATTTTATCCTGCCTAAAAGTGAGCATGTAGGCAGTCAAATGGTACCTGTATCGGAATCAGGTCTAGTTCTAGCATTATAAGTCGTCTTTACCCTCTAATAGACGCTTCAAGTCGGAAGGTTGAAAAACAGCGGACATATAGAAATGAATATCATTTGTTAATACTAAATATTTTTTATATTACCTACTTCTCCCCTTACTTATTCTTCCCCTTACCTACACGACCAATTCCTAACAGTCCTAAACCAGTCCTGCAAAACCTGTACCAGTCCTGATTGTCCTGTACCGGTACTGGTACAGGACTTCGGCCCTGTATTGATCGTGTTTTTCAGGGTCGGAATTCTGACCGTATTACGTACGTTTATAATTATACGCACTAATCATATTTTAATTAGAAAACCTATTACTTCCTTGTATTTACCCCTGTTCCAATGCTGGTTGCGTTTACAGTTTAGTGCGCTTGTTGAACTATACTGATTAAAAATGGACTTAGGTTGGCTTGCAGTGTCACGTTGACTTATATACGTGCACAAAACCACTCCAGATTCATTACCTATAGTCACTCTCCATATTGCTGCGTGAATAAGCCGGTGAATTCCCAAATAGGCTCAGAGCCAATCGTAGATATATTAAATACATATACCATGCATGCTAGGAAGAACTAGAACCCAGAGCATGCTGCATGTTCAACTTATAGTGCTGGCTGAGTGGAGTTGCTCTGTAAGTCACAAGGTACAGAATAAAGGGGGCCAGGGGGCATGCTTCATGCTGCAGGTTCAGCATCATTGTCTACAACACAGAATGGTCAGACATTGATGTGTTACCAAAAAGCTATTTGCAGATGTGAGGCTTATAATTCTTTGATTTGAGGCCAGAACGAATATATATATGGGCTCCTAGCAAGGACATTGCACACAGTTTTTCTGTGCTTCTTTACATCATGATCAACTCCTAGTGGTATGCATAGAGTTTTAACCCTATCAGTTAGAAATACGAGTGTTGTGGATGCATGTTATTGATGCAGATGCAGTGATGATCTACTAGTAAAGCTTTTTAGCTCTACAATGGTGACTCTTAACTTCATATAAGGTATATGTATTGTACGTGGGGAGGGGGGGGGGGGGTATGTATATATGTGCATACATGCATATATATGTGTGTGTATGTATGTGTGTGTGCACGTGTGTGTAGCGCCGGTGTGTGTATTTCTTCAATTTGAAAAAGGCCTATACGATTGGGCTTCCCATCAAAGCTAGTCACATATTAAGAGGCCTTCATGTCAATATGGAAGCCTCAGTTCGTGTTGATGGTGTCATCAGAACCTCTTCAAGTTTCAACTGGTCTCAAACAGGGGTGTGTGCTGGCACCCTTCCTGCTTAACCTACTTCAATAAAGTACTAGTGATGCATCAAGTCTTATGTGACCACAATGATGGTGTTGAAATTAAGTATAGGTTGGATGGCAACATATTCCTGACACTATACTGTTCTCGCAAGATCCCACCTCCAACATTATGCCTCTACTCTTATTTCCATAGCTATGCTACGGTGGCTGGGTCATATCTACATAATGGAGGACAATGTACAGACTTCCTAAACAAATACTTGTGGGGAAATTTCCTCTGCAAATTGTCTGTGTTTCAAAAGACCTCTCCTTTTGGTCTCTCCAACAACTGGCAATGTATTGCAGTATTGAGGTCTCGGTGGAGAACTCGCTTTTTAACGGCATGGCCTTAATGGAAGCAAAGCTTAATGAGATCTAGAAGGCTAGGATGTTGCGAGACTGCCACAAGGGTGCATCCTCCCTACAGCATAGCTGCTATTGTCCTATCTGTAATAAAAGTTTCACTAGTCAGTGTGAAATATCTGAGAAGTCATAACATCCCAAAACATGGTCAACATGCAAGGGCTACCCACCCTCCAAGGGCTACCACCCTCCTAGGGCTACCCACCCTCCAAGGGCTACCCACCCTCCTAGGGCTACCCACCCTCCAAGGGCTACCCACCCTCCAAGGGCTACCCACCCTCCAAGGGCTACCCACCCTCCTAGGGCTACCCACCCTCCTAGGGCTACCCACCCTCCTAGGGCTACCACCCTCCAAGGGCTACCCACCCACTTATCATGCCCTGTTTTTCTATGTTTCTTTACTTTGAACTCTATAAAAGTACATCAACACTCAAACACAAGGAAAAAGCTGGTGATGCATCTATGTTATACTTGTATAGAACGACGGCATATTATTATTATTATGTATGTGTGTGTGTGTGTGTGTGTGTGTGTGTATGTGTGTGCATGCATGCATGCATGCATGTATGTATGTAAGGAAGAGACTAGACTGGCATAGTTAGCCTGAGAACATATATATCACCAAGCTAACATCATTCAAAGTTCTACAGCATCTGTACATCTGATTTTGACCAAAGATGTGTTTTACAGAGATGGATTTTTAACTCCTTTAGCGCATGTAGATCAGAAGTAGCAATCTGAGGCTGGACACAACACAGAGTGGGCGTACTGGTTGGTGTATGTATGTATGTGTGTGTGTGTGTGTGTGTTTGTGTGTGTTTGTGTGTGTGTGTGTTTGTGTGTGTGTGTGTGTTTGTGTGTGTGTATGTATGTAACAGTACATGTATACATGGTTGCGATGGATATGATGCTAATGCATGCAGAGATGTAAGCTTCCATCCTATATTGCTAGGCGCGGCTATGCATTATCAGATGGTATGATGTACCTCCACAGTGTGGCACATCTGTGATTAAGTTGAACTTGAGGATGTCAAAATCCAGCTATGCTTCTGTCTAATTCCTATGCCGCATGGAGTGAACTGCGATACTTCTGTACTTCAATGGGCAATGTAAATTTGTTCAGCTTAAGCAACAGAGGACAGATTTGAGTGAAGTGAGTTAGGATGGTGAAATATTAGTACCCTTCAGTTCTGCCCTCTAGTGGCATGTAAGACCAGCGGTGATCCAAGCCACTTTGTATTATCCAGCAAATGGATGAGGGCACACGTGGATAACAGTTGAATGGATTTCTCTGTCCTTTATTCACAATAACAAATCTTCTGAGATTGGTTGTCTTCACAGAAGTCTCATCAGTGTGGACAGTACTTCAACTGATTGTGGTTTGATGTACTGTCCACACTGATGAGACTTCTGTGAAGACAACTATGGGAAGTATCAGCACATTCGTCCAATACTGCCTGTCTGCATAGAACATTGAAAGCATAAAAAAATTACTTATCTGTCTCATGTTCAAATAACAATTAATGTATGGTAAGTATCTTACATCTCATGTTCACCAAGTTACCAATATCACGTGCGCGGCAAATCTGAGCTCGCGTGACCAGAAATGTCTGTGTGGACGTAGAAAGCCAAGTTGACGGAAGGCGGGAAGCCCAAGTACACAAAGAGCTATTCGCCAGGAAAAAATAACTGCCCGTTCATGTAAGTTCTATCCAGCTTGTATTTTGGTATCATTCTGTTTTGTACATACCGGTACGCAAGGATCGAATACTGTTTACTAGGGCAGCCAAAACGGGTATGAAGCGGTACCAGGTAAGCTTCCTATGTTAAGCCTGTATCTTAGGGTTTACATGTGTGCATTTCAGCTAAACAGAAATAAGCCTGTTGCTGGTTTACCATGACTAGGCCTCAGTGGCGAGGTGGCTTGTCTGTCACTGGGGGGGCAAATACACAGACTGCCGCCCCCCCCCCCCCCCCCCTCCCCCACGCACACACACACAAACACGCATGCTGCTTTTCTGTCAGAATTTCTTACAGGGGCGGATGCAGGATTTTGGCGAGGAGGGGGTGGGTTCCACATGGAAAATTGACGCGTTGATGATAGGGAGGGGCGCGCGCGAAGCGCGCGGAAATTTTTGTGGTGCGCGTTCTAATTTTTCTAACTAAGGGCAATCAACACCAATAAACTGTGCCTCTGATCGAGCAGCACGATAACAATAACAAAAACTGGTAGCAATTAACACGTAGCCGATTCTTGATCTCATGACATCAGTCAAGCCGAAGTTTTGGCCGGAACTATTTACAACTACATGTATAGAGCAATGTACTTGGATTGTTTACCTGCTATAAATATATACACGTGCGGTGAAATCCCGCCTTCTTTCTGACGTTCGCTATTGATGAACTCATCCCCAGCATTATGACTGCTACATAAATAATCATCTTAATTAAACACATTTCGCTTGGCGGCTGGTGCGCCCCTATCGTCATTTTGGCGCCCCCTTTTTAAGGCCCGCTGGGGGGGCAATTGCCCCCCCTGCCCCCCCGGCCACCTCGCCACTGCTAGGCCTACCGCGATCGTAAGTTACTTACGCACGTGGCTTGCTAAATGGTAGCAACGCCATCACCAGTCGTAAGTTACATATGCCAGTTGTTTATTTAAGCTCTATAGCTTTCAGTGTCAATTTACCAAGATCACCTCGAGCGTAAGTTACATACCTATATGTTTTGTACTGCTGTTCGTTTTTGTAGGGATTGAAATGGACTTCATTTAGACGGTAAGTTTATATATACTATTCTTTCACTATGTAGCTATACGTTAAACAGAGACATTCACTGGTTAAACGCCAGAAGCAGGCGTCTTCCACACGTAAGTAAAGCAAAATATGTTGTTTTATAACTTCATTCGTACTTTTACAGTGGCAAATAATGGCAATCATCATATCATCAAACCTGGTGTTGTGCTCCCGAACATGCAGTAGTAATAGTGATGTATGGACGTATTTGTAATTTTGTTTTTCAATGAAGCTTTTGACAACAAATGAAAACAATAATAACTAGCAATAAATTTTATGCTATAGCATCGAGGCCACGTTTCAATGGCCATACCAGTCCTGGTACCGGGGTGTTTCAGGTTGTTTCAGGCCTGATAAATTCTTCCCTGGACCCGGGTATTGCCCGCCCGGGTCAAAACAATCCTGATGTATTAGGGTCGGAACAGGTTGTTCACAACCCTGGAACAGGTTGAAAATAATTGGTTGTGTACTACCCTTACCTACACCACCCATTACCTACTACCACCCCTACTTCTCCCCTTATCTTCTACCACCCCTACTCCTCCCCTTACCCATAACATCCCTACTCCTCCCATTACCTACTACCACCCCTACTTCTCCCCTTATCTTCTACCACCCCTACTCCTCCCCTTACCCATAACATCCCTACTCCTCCCCTTATCTACTACCACCCCTATTCCTCCCCTTACCTACTACCAACCCTACTCCTCCCCTTACCTACTACCACCCCTACTCCTCCCCTTACCTACTACCACCCCTACTCCTCCCCTTACCTACTACCACCCCTTCTCCTCCCCTTATCTACTACCACCCCTACTCCTCCCCTTACTTACTACCACCCCTACTCCTCCCCTTACCTACTACCACCCCTACTCCTCCCCTTACCTACTGCCACCCCTACTCCTCCCCTTACCTACTACCACCCCTACTCCTCCCCTTACCTACTACCACCCCTACTCCTCCCCTTACCTACTACCACCCCTACTCCTCCCCTTACCTACTACCACCCCTACTCCTCCAGAGGATTGTACTCCCCTGGAGGAGGGAGGAAATTTGATGGTGTCAATGGTCCCATCCTCTAGACCCATGTGGAATGATGCTTTTTAACCATATTTGATATCTAACTATTATAGTTGCCTTATATACTTTGATCGAAGCAAAGAAGTTATGGGTCAACAGTTGAAGGGATTCCTGTAATTACTGACTTGCATATTACTATTACATCACTGTAAGTACTCCTGCTGCTACACTACTCCTCCCCTTACCTACTACTACCCTACTCCTCCCCTTACTTACTCCTCCCCTTACCTACTCCTCCCCTTACCTACTCCTCCCCTTACCTACTCCTCCCCTTACCTACTCCTCCCCTTACCTACTCCTCCCCTTACCTACTCCTCCCCTTACCTACTCCTCCCCTTACCTACTCCTCCCCTTACCTACTCCTCCCCTTACCTACTCCTCCCCTTACCTACTCCTCCCCTTACCTACTCCTCCCCTTACCTACTCCTCCTTTTACCTACTCCTCCCCTTACCTACTCCTCCCCTTACCTACTCCTCCCCTTACCTACTCCTCCCCTTACCTACTCCTCCCTTTACCTACTCCTCCTTTTACCTACTCCTCCCCTTACCTACTCCTCCCCTTACCTATGCCTCCCCTTACCTACTCCTCCCCTTACTTATTCCTCCCCTTACCTACTACTACCCCTACTCCTCCCCTTACCTAGTCCCCTACCCTTACCTACTACTACTCCTACTCCTCCTCCTCCCCAGACCTACTACTAACCCTACTCCTCCCCAGACCCACTACTAACCCTACTCCTCCCCTGACCTAATACTACCCCTACTCCTCCCCTTACTTGTTACCACCCTACTCCCTGACCCACTACTACTCCTACCCTTACCTACTACTACTCCTACTCCTCCCCAGACCTAATACTACCCCTACTCCTCCCCTGACACACCACCCTACCCTCACCTACTACTACTACTCCTCCTCCACAGACCTACAATGCGTAACGTGATACTTGATCTTATAATTTTTTCCAGCAATTTTACAATTGTCTTGATTTATGTAGCCTAGTGGTATGAGATAATCAAAATCTGAAAACGGAATAAGCTTTACTAGCCATCTGGCAATAAGTAGCATTGAAAAAGAAGTGTGTCAAGTTATTTTCGGGCCCGCACTCTTTTATTTTCTATTATTGCTCCAAACGCACAGTTTTTAGCCCATTTCTCCACTGTTTCGCAACGGATTGCGCTGATCGTTGGTACATATATGCAGCGTTGCACCTTGCACCAGATTGCGCAGTCCGATTTCGATCCCGGGACACAGTTTGAGTTCTGCTTGCCTACGAAGGCCAATCTGAGGTGGAAAAGTGTTAGGTCAGGATTTTCTTTAGGCACGTTTTATCCTGCCTAAAAGTGAGCATGTAGGCAGTCAAATGGTACCTGTACCGGAATCAGGTCTAGTTCTAGCATTATAAGTTGTCTTTACCCTCTAATAGACGCTTCAAGTCAGAAGGTTGAAAAACAGCGGTCATATTGAAATGAAATCATTTGTTAATAATAAATATTTTTTTATTTTACCTACTCCTCCCCTTATTCTTCCCCTTACCTACTCCTCCCCTTACCTACTACCACCCCTTCTCCTCCCCTTACCTACTACCACCCCTACTCCTCCCCTTACTTACTACCACCCCTACTCCTCCCCTTACCTACTACCACTCCTACTCCTCCCCTTACCTACTCCTCCCCTTACCTACTCCTCCCCTTACCTACTCCTAAACTTACCTACTCCTCCCCTAACCTACTCCTCCCCTTACCTACTCCTCCCCTTACCTACTCCTCCCCTTACCTACTCCTCCCCTTACCTACTCCTCCCCTTACCTACTCCTCCCCTTACCTACGCCTCCCCTTACCTACTCCTCCCCTTATTTATTCCTCCCCTTACCTACTACTATTCCTACTCCTCCCCTTACCTAATACATCGAGATACTCAGCATTAAATAATACCAAAATTTCTGAATTGTATTGTTGCTTTACACATCCAAAGAGCCCACAAGTCAACAGCTGTGTAAGTGAATGGTGGAGACTCTCCTTGACTTGAAACACAGGAAAAGGTGGTTGTTGTGGAGCTTAAACAGGTCTAACTTCCCATCTCTTACACACAACGCACATGTGTACAATGCTAGACTTCTTCCACCAATGATCAAGAAATTTTAGCAAACTTCCGGCAGTCTGGGTCTCTCATACTCCATTGTGGAGCACATCCCTAATTATTAACTTTGTAGGTTAGTGTTTCCTATTTACTTTACTAATTTATGTTAAATTTACTGCATAGTGGAGGTCTGCATTTTTTTTCTTATCTTAATTCTGACTTGCAGTCATAGGGCATGTCATTGTCAAAAGATCCAAGCCATCCTGGTCCATTTCTCCACAATTTACAAATCGAGGGTTCTGTTCCTCTCGATGGGATGTTGGCTGGCAGTGTCACCAACATTGAGCTGGTGCAAGTTGCCATATCTCAACAATTCTATTTTGCAATAACAGTTTCTAGCCTCTCTCAGTTCCTTATAATTAAACGGCAACTTGTGAGTCAGAAAAGCACTTAGAGGGTGTCTATGTGTACTTAGAAGTGAGGCTCTCATAACTTAGGGCCATGGAATTTAACAGCAAAACAGGTGCTTCATCATGGCCTTCTGTCCTAGCTGCCAATCAGCATTCATGGCTTTGCACTGCACAAGGGATATGTGTCTTTGCATAATTGGCAACCATCACGCCTACAAGCCACTATGTTTGTGCAGGGACGCTCATTTAACTCTGACCATGCACTCACCTGACCAAGAGGTGGTTTTCCATCCTATGTCACAATTATCTAAGAGATTTCATAGCTTAATGACTGAGGTCTGTCTCAGTGTGTGTATTGAACTATCCCTTACCGCAGCAAACCAGGGAATGATGCTTGCCTAGATGTCAGTTCACAAGGTTTTTAGGTCGATCGTCACCAGATAACCTTTTTCAGTGGTGTACAGGTTTTTCACCCCAATGCTCCCTCCTACCATTACCATACCCATGAATGTAAGTAACAGAGATCATATGAGCAACATGAATAGAGCTTGGCTTCTTCATCCCACGTGGCACTTGTATTTCAAAATCTTGAGGGATGGGTAAATGTGCCACTGTAACATACAAGATACTTGCCTCTCTCATATCCAACAAGCAAGAACATAACTCTTGCTTGGATACATACCTTCTCCCTTTTTCACTCTGCATGAACGCTGAATCCAGGGTTCCCTCCCAGTCAGCAAATAACAGTTATTTCTGTTATATGCTTCTGTTATTATTGCATTTTCCTGTTGTACAAATAACTAAATATAGGATGATATCATCAGTTATAAACCATAGTCCAGAGAGGCTAACTGGATTTGGTTCCAAATGTTCATTTGTGTATGTATATGTGACCTATTTAAATGGTGGCAAACCAAATAACTTTGTACTTTCCCTGCAATGTTCTGGCAGACCTGATGCACACCTTCCCTCACATGTAATTATATCCCCTTCCCCCTCCCCACCAAAAAGAACCCTCAATTAGTTGCTAGCATTTTGTAACACTACTTGTTTACCCATCTGGATGACAACCACATAAGTGTGTTATGTCACAGTCGTACATGCATTATGAGCTCCCCAACACATGCTGGCACCACAATTTCGTATGAAGCTTGGTGGCTGAAAGGCACTCTAAGCTCACTTAGCTGTCTACGGCCATATTGACAGCAATCTGACCTACCCATCAGCAAAGATTACGTAGTTGTCCATGCATGATTATTAATAGAGACCTGGCCATTTCTGTACCAAGAGACAGATGATCTTGCAATCTGTCTCTTGCTATTCTTAGTGACATCATACATGTGTACATGTACATGTAGGTAGGTACAAGGCAGCACCAATATTATTGTATCATTAAGATCCTATAGAGTTAACTGTTTGGGGTTCATACACAGTCACGTGGTCAATCTGTGCACATTACACATACACAAGTCCTACTCCTATTCCTACTCCCATTCTATTGACATTAAGCCATACCACAAAACTGCTGGCAGTCATGAGATGTTGCATGTATATCTACTTGGCTTCCATGTAAATGGACTGCATCTGCATGGTTATGATAGTATAGTAGTGTCAAACGTTACACCTGTAAGCACACTACAGGTATTTGACCACCCCACCACCACCACCCACACACACACACACACACACACACAATCCATGCACCCACCCAATATTGTCATACACATGTAACATGCAATTTAAAACCGTCCAAAGTAACAGAAAGAAATGCATTTGATCATATGGAAACAGTTATGTGGATACAATACTAAGTACCTGCATTGGCATTATACATGTACACTGCTTTTGATGAAATAATAAATAACCAGACTTCATAGACTGGAATGCGTGTGTCATAGTCAGTTCCTATCTTCACTGGAAGCAGACTTCTTTGAAGTGATAGTCATTCAAGTTGACTCGTACTGGTTGGACAAATGGCAGCATCTGTTGTGTCTTGTTGGCAACCTTGAACCGTACCTCATGAAGTGAAGTGAACTGGGTTACCATGGGAGCATAGGATGAAAATGGACACAAAGCTTAGAGCAAAATGAACACTCACAGGATTGCACATGGAGCTGGTCACATCCAGGCTTGAGGTTCTGCCCAGGTCGATGTCTACTGCCTCATCAGAGTCAAACGGAGTAAGCCTGAAGGATATTACACTGACATTAATTCACCATTCCACAGCTGTAACCACATCACTGCACATCTCTAACCTCATCACTACTGCCCTATCAGGCTATGCTTCGCTACATGTGCTACACTGTGTCCTATCATCCACAAACTTGCAATACACATGTGCATGTAAGACACACACACACACACACACACACACACACACGTTCATGCTGCACATGTACATGTATACACACATGCATTGCACACGCACACACACTCACTTGAATGGTCCCTTGGAGCTGCAAGGTAGCTGGATACTCTGGTACACCTTGGTGTGCAGGAGGTGGAGGTAGCTGAGCTGGACAGTGGCTGTGCTGTTGCCCACACAGTCTTAGATGCAGCCTCACCAAAGTCACAGTACAACTTGAAGGAGTTGGCCAAAGACCCCAGGTTAGGGTCAACAGAGTAGGACCCACTTGTGGCCTCTGGGTGCTCCAGCTTGACATCAAGGCAGGAGCGGGCAGAGTGTCTTGATCTCATCCTGCATGCTCATGAGCTCAACAAACATGAATTGCTAGGATGTGCACAAAATCAAGCCACAACAGTGGAAATGGGAATATTTATATGTAAAATGCACACACACACACATACACGCACATGCACACACACACACACACCTTCTGAATCTGTTCAACATCATCCTTGTCGGCGTTAGTGCGGAAGAATGCCACATTAGGTCCCTTGTAGCTGTCGCCCTGCATTGAGATGGAGTGAATATTGCACGTACATGTGCAAGCTGCACAGACTCACAGGTGGGCCAGGAGGACCAGCAGGTCCTGTGAAGCCTTTTGGTCCTGCAGGTCCAACCGGTCCAGTATCACCCTGGAGGGGACCCACATACAATGTCAAACTTGCAAAGCACATACGGTGTACCAACAACACACACACATCACAAACACACATATACCACACCACCACACACACATACAAACACACACATACCACACCACCACACACACGCACACACACACACACATCTCTCTCGGCAAAATCGTGGCCAGTGGAATGTACATTAGGTCACGCGCAGCGGGTGGTTAATGCAATTAAGATAATCGATTCATTGTAGGCAGGCTTTCAGTCGGTAAAGAACCAGATTGCACAACACCTCTATAGTTCACATATCACCCTTCCTGAAGCGACTAAGGCACGTTCCCATGAGCTTTGCATGAGATGTTATCTATGACAGAAGCATATATCACATTGAAGCAGGATCTAGATTGGGCGGAGCAAGAACAGCAGCTCGTGTTCGAGCTTAGGAATCTACTTGAAACAGCTTGGATGAGCGGGAGAATGTATATAGATGATAGAAAATGGGGCGAAAGATATATAACGGGTAAACAAGTTACAGGTGGGTTGTAATTAGAATATTTCTCATAGTTTTGACACAACAGTGTGCTGAATACTATCAGATACAGGGCCGTAGGAACGAAAGATAAAGTGGTCCGGCTAATGCATATGTAAGTAGGGGCGGGGTGAGCCCCGAGCTTTTTTTTTTTGTTTTGTTTTATACGATTTGTGCATGACTATACTTGTCTATTGCGAATTGATGAAAACAGATCTGATCAGCGTACATGTGTGTAAGCGCGAGAATTATATACAAACCTGACGAACTCGTTGAGGCATGGAGCAATAGACAGAGCATCACTTCTCTCTTTGTGAGCATGTAGAGCTAGCAGCTGGTTATCGCATTTGTGACATACTTGAACGAATTAAGGTATGTTTCACTCTTTTCAGAACTGAAGCACTGCATGCCCTCACTAATAGCTTTGGTAGCAGGCTAAAATAAGCAGTGCTAATATACAGGTAAAGACTAAAGCAGTACACTAAGTCTCGTAATGCAACAAAGACTACTTTGTAGCCTATGATTATAAGCTAGATCTTCACCAGTCTTGAAGGAAGCCAGATGGCTCTGCTTTTCCAACAGCTGGGCAACCTTTTGGGCTAGAAGAATGCGAATAGGAAGCTCAAGAATTCGTGAATATAACTCTGATGCATGCAATGACGGCGCGTCTGACAGACAATTACAAAACAAAGATTCACAAATTTCACACCGCCAGTGTCACGAAATTGTTTATCCCCCAATAATTTTACCCTCCCGGATGTTCTACTCCGGAATAATCAATCCTCCTGTGATAGATTATTCTGGAATAGATCATCCTCCCTTGGAATAGACTATCACCCCCATTCATGTGATAGATTATTCCGGAATAGATCATCCTCCCTTGGATTAGACTATCACCCCCATTCAAGTGTTTTGAATACACTCTTTCACGAGCACGATGAATATAGTGCATACTTCGTGCCTGCATAGAAGCATTGCACCTAGCTCCGAGATATAGGGGTCATGCTATATAAAATGTTCATATCTTTTTGAAGTGACTGAAATAGAGATTGCTGCTACATTTCTAACGCACACGGTACAGTGATGGAAACTGAAGTCAGTGAAGAATACAATGATATAGTGCAGTTCCTTGAGATCAAAGGTGATAAGCAAAGATCTTGGCCTCGAGGTGTGGAAGAGTCCAATGACAAAGAGGCTAAAAGGGCATATGGTCAAAAATGTGAAAGCTTCGCTACCCATGACGGTCTTTTGTTCAAACTTAAAAGGCGCAAAAAACCTAGTGTAAAGAGTACGCGCTTGCGCACTGAACCCATGGAATCAGGTGACAGACTGCTTGTGCATATATAGTCTATATTTCTTCAGTGTTAGTTAGTTCTATACTTGTAAACCTGCTGCTATTAAGTTGCTACCACGCTATCTCGTCACATTGGCGTAGTCGGCTAGACGACATGGCTCAGCGACCGCTGGTGCTGCCTGAACCGTACGACGGTGTGACAGGGAGCTGGCCAGAGTGGGCGGCACACTTCGAAAACGTAGCTATCGTCAACAAATGGGAGAGTGACGACGACAAGTTGAAATGGCTGCGCGTGCGACTAACGGGGAAGGCCCAAACCGCCTTCATGAGGTTCCCGGGAGCTGTCAGGGAGAAGTTTAGTGAGTCTATGGTAGCCCTTAACAAGCGTTTCAACCCTGACAGCAAGCGTGAGCTGTACGTAGCGGAACTTCATTCGAGAAAGAGGCGAAAAGACGAGGACTGGGCGTCGTTTGGTGATGCCTTGAAGGTGCTTGCGGACAAGGCCTACGGAGACTTAGAAGACAAAGCAAGAGAGCGCCTCGCCTTGAACCAGTTTCTGACAGAAATAGGAAACCCTCAAGTCGCATTTGGGGTAAAGCAAAAGGGCCCAAAGACAGTCGAGGATGCTGTCATTGCGACGATAGAGCTGGAGTCATATCTCACAACTGCTGATGTCCTACGAGTTAGCGCTACAGTTCCCCTACCAGACAGCGTGCAGGAATGTAGCGCTGCAGCTCTGGCTGTGGTTACACCTCGTGCAGATACTTCCCGTGGAGGAGACGACTCGCTGACTGAAACCTTGAAGGCACTGAATGAAAGGCTGCACCATTTGGAGCTGCGCATGGACAGCGAGAAGGGAAGCCCGAGACCGAACGTGGACGCGGAGCAGCGGAAGAAGTGGGCTACCGCAATGACATGCTGGACCTGTGGTAGAAAGGGACACATAGCGCGTTCATTGTACCTACCCTGTCTGTGTCATGTGGAAGTAGCTATTGTATTAATGGTGTAGTTTTGTCTGTTCCTGTTGAATTTGTTTTAGATACTGGAGCCGCCGTGTCGCTGATACGTGAAGATGTCTGGAACCGGATCTCCAAAGAATCACCAGGGGGACCGCGGCTCCAAGAGTGGAAGGGCAAGAGACTGGTTGGTGTCAACGGTTCCCCATTGTCTGTGAGGGGCTTCGGGAAATTTCAGGTGTTTCTGGAAGGCTGGAAGGTGCCATTGGTGGATGTGTTGCTCATTGTTACCAGTGACCTCACCGTTCACGAAGCCATCCTTGGGCTGGATTTTGTAGAAGAGCATAAATGTCTGATCGACTGCAGTAGAAAGCTCCTGGCTTTTCCACGTGACGGTCCATCTGTGCAGATCCAGTGCCGCCCTAGCTCTCACACTGCAGCTGCCCTCGGGGAGACTGTCGGGCTGTTGACTGTGGAGAAAATTGTGGTACCGCCAGGCAGTGAAATGGAGCTGATGGTGAAGCAGACAAGTGGAGCTACCGGGGGTACATGGTTCGTTGAGAGTGATGTTTCCAGTCGGCTCGGAGTGATTGTTGCTAGAAGGTTGGTATGTCCCAGCAGAAATGGCCTGGTTCCCGTACGTGTACTTAACCCACGCGATGAAGAGGTCGTTCTTATTAAAGGAGTGCATTTGGCAAAGATGGAGCTTATTGACGATGAATGCACTGTCAATGTCTCAGCAATTAGTAAGAAGTCTAATTTATCGCAGGAAGACCAGTCAACCTTGTGGAAGATGGTGTGTGAATCTGGGAACTACACCAGTGACGCTGAAAAGGAGCAGTTGTATGCACTTTTGATGGAACATTCTGATGTGTTCTCTCTCAGCAGCGGTGAACTGGGTCGAACCGCAGTGACGAAGCATCATATCAACACTGGCGATGCTCAGCCAGTCCACCTCCTACCTCGCCGCATTCCACAGGCTCGCAGGGATGAAGTGAAACGACTCATTCAAGAAATGCTAGACCAAGGAGCCATTCAGCATTCGGACAGCCCGTGGTCCTCACCTGTGGTCCTCGCAAAGAAGCGGAAGGATGGGTCGACCAGATTTTGCATCGACTACAGGAAGGTGAATGAAGTCACACGGAAGGACGCGTACCCGCTACCACGAGTGGACGATACACTGGACACTCTTGTCGGGTCGAAATACTTCTCGACGCTGGATCTTGCTAGTACGTGGCTACTGGCAGGTGGAAGTTGCCGAGAACGACCAACCCAAGACGGCGTTCACCACACCAGAAGGATTATTCCAATTTCGAGTCATGCCTTTCGGGCTATGCAACGCACCCGCCACTTTTCAGCGGCTAATGGATCGAGTTCTGAGTGGTCTGAAATGGTCTACCTGCCTTGTGTACTTCGACGATATTATGGTAGTAGGGACATCCTTTGCAGACCACCTATCCAATATTGGTGGCGTTCTTGCAAAGCTCCGGGGGGCGGGGCTGAAGCTGAAACCAGGAAAGTGCCGTCTCTGCCAGAAACGTGTTGCCTTTCTTGGACATATTGTGTCAGCCGAGGGAATCACCACTGACCCGAGCAAAACGGAGGCAGTTGCAAAATGGCCTACCCCACAGTCCCGACGAGAAGTGCAGCAATTTCTAGGACTCGCGAACTACTACAGACGATTCGTGAAGAATTTTGCAGCCATTGCTGGACCACTTCAGCGTCTCACTGAGAAGAATAGCAATTTTGAATGGACCATAGAGTGTCAGCATGCCTTTGATAAATTGCGTGCATGTTTGGTCTCTTCCCCTGTCCTTTCCTACCCAGACTATAGTAGGAGATTCGTGCTGGACACGGACGCCAGTGATACTGGTATTGGAGCTGTTCTGTCGCAGGTGAAGGATGATGGCTCTGAAGTGGTTACTGCGTATGCCAGTCGCTCATTGAGCCGACCTGAGAGGCGATATTGCGTGACTCGGAAGGAGTTATTGGCAGTCGTGGAATTTGTTCACCACTTCCGACACTACTTGCTGGGAAGGGAGTTTACTCTCAGAACTGACCACAATTCGCTGGTCTGGGTGCGGAATTCTAAAGAGCCTGAAGGTCAGCTGGCCCGCTGGCTGGAGAAACTAGAAGAGTACAACTTCACGATAGTTCATCGCCGGGGTGCTTTGCACAGCAATGCGGACGCGTTGTCACGCATACCTTGTAGACAGTGTGGGAGGAGCAACCATAATAAGGACGAGGTGCCTTCGGATGATGAGCAAACTGTAGGGGTTCTCATTCCCCTACCTGTGTCACAAGATCCTGGAAACATGGGGCATCATCAGCTTGATGACGACCAGATCGAGCCAGTGTACCTTGCGGTGCAGAATGGGCACCAGCCCCCTCTGGATGTAACGAAGTCTTGGAGTCGAGAGAGTCGCCTGCTACTACAACAATGGGAATCACTTCGCATTAAAAATGGTATTCTGTGGAGAAGGAGACTTGGCGGAAAAGAAACCGACCTTCAGCTTGTGCAGCCGACTGAATTTCAGGCAGACGTCTTGCGGAGTCTTCATGAGAGGGCTACGTCTGCTCACCTGGGCGAAGAGAAGATGCTGCAACAGTTAAAGGAGCGCTTCTATTGGCCGGTGTGGGAGGGTGGATTGTCCCCCCGTGCGGAATGTCCCCCCGGACATTGCACAATGTCCCCCCCGGACACTCTGCACTAGGGCTAACTGTCCCCCCCCCCCCCAGGGTAAAATGTCCCCCCCCCCCCCCCCCCCCGGACACTCCACACTAGGGCGCAATGTCCTACCTATAGTGTATGAAAGGAAACAGTTATAAACGTCCAACTTGGATATTTAAGGCTGGTTTTTAACAAAACCCGTCCTTATATATAGCCATCCTACCCGGATTGTGCGTCCAGGATGGGAATACATGTGGTTATACCCTGCGTGGTTCGATCTGTCGGAAAAAAAAACCATGTTGAAGCAACAATTCCATTCATAAGTCAACATGGGTTTTGTTCGACAAAACCAGGATAGAATCATATCTATTCGGATTTCCCACCCTGGACGCTCAATCCCAGTAAGTTTTAGTTTTTTTTTTTTTTTACACTATTCCCATGGCCACCGAGGACGAAGGATGGTTTTTATGCTTTTTAATTTAGGATGTGTTTTAGTCTAGCTATAGGTACCCGACTGATAGGTTGTACTATCACGCAACCGATGAACATATAATCGCGGCAATAGCGCATACAATCCCCAGACTTTCTATTATGATATAGGGACGAATCGGTGCGGTTTGTGGGATGGATTTGACCGAGATTTTGATGCCAGTATGCTTCCGTACAAATATACATCGTATACCAGGTCTTTCACAGCAAAATAAAAAACGCAATTATTAGATTTTAAATCAATTGTTAAATCAACGCATGATTTCACAGCAAAATGAATTAATTTAATGTGAGCGGTTAGAGAAACAACAAGAACTCAATATGATACAGTAGCCGCTCACAAATAAGACCACTCGCAAATAAGACCAATTATTCATTACTTCCTCTTCATATATAAGACCAATTCCACAAGTAAGACCACGTCTAATACGACCACGTTGCGTGAATGTAAAGGGGGCGGGTTTGTAAACAGTTCAAGGAATTTAGGCATTATCGTAATACATGTACATGTACAAGAGCACCTTTTCTTCATATATGTGCACGCACCGCTGCGATTCCTCGACGCTATCGTATATGCTCTTTGCTGCAAAAACAGGGCCTTTTTGTTCAGCGGCGATATCGATAAACATCGAAAAGGATCCAGAAGTCATGGCTGCTGAAGATGTTAGAGTGCTTGGAGAAATACGTACAGAATTTGCCGACTCAGCTTTAGTATCCAGCAATGAGAGGCCAAGAAAGCTGTAGTGACACGTCATTAGTGGCTATTTATATGCTGTCTGATAACACAACAGGCGCGTTCGACGAATTCGAAGATGATGCATTTACTAGTAATACTAGTAAATTGTAGCTTCGTCACCGGCTTTCGGTCCATTTGATTGCTGGCAAGTTAGATGATCCTGTACTTCTTGATCTTTCAGTGCGCATGCATGCCCGAGCCAAAGTCACACTGCAAGCTAAACATTCCCAAAGCTTATAGAGTACTGGTAAGAACTAATTACTAGTATAGGCAGCATACTCCTACATTGTTGTTTATCAGCTCGAATTAAAACCTACTTGTGGTTTTTCGCATTTAAGACCATTTACAGATAAGACCACGATCATCTGATTGTACCATGTGGTCTTATTTGTGAGCGCCTACTGTATAGAAAGGCATGCAAAACACAGACTCTTCTAGTCTCTTCTCGGTAGTACTTCATAAGACATCATGACCAGACGTCAGTCGCTGTGGCTTTAACCTCAAGCCTCTTAAGTTCTCTTTATCCCTAGTTTTCCAGCTGCTAAGTATCGCCATGTGACTATGAGGGTTTGTTAATGACATTCATGCTACAAGGTAGGACTTAGATAAGATTCATGCTACTGCTGCACGAATTCGTGCAGTACTCCAAGGATCGGATGCGTAATTGTTCACAGACGATAGTGTATAACCGATCAGTCGGGTACCCAAATTTTTGTTAAAAACCAGCCAAAAAAATCCAGGCTTGCCTGTGTAAGGCATTAATTTTACTGTTTGTGTATATGTGTGTTTTTAATAACATTTGCAAATGCTTTTATGATTCTAATAATGAATTAGCACGTGTCGTTTGAGTGATCGACGATGGCGACTGAGGACGATGAGTACGAGCAAATATACGTATTTCTTAATAATTATTGCTACCCTGAGGGTTGTGAGAAAGTACAAAAAAGAGCTTTACGCAGAAAAGCTGGTAGCTACATGGTGGGAAATGGCCTTCTATTTCATCGGAAGGCTAAGACGGATGAATGGAAGCAGGTTCCTCGCTGCGGGAAAGAGAGAAGTAGAATACTGGAAGCGTGTCATTCTCTTCCCGAAGGTATATCTTATAATTTTAAGCAGTTTCTTACATATATATCTGTAGCTGGCCATTTGGGGCGAGATAAAACATACAAAAAAATTGCCGAGAGGTTCTTTTGGAAATTTCTGTGGAGAGACGTATCAGATTTTGTTCAAACCTGTGAGCTCTGTCAGACAGCAAATGATGCCAAATTTGTGAAGGAAGCAGCACCACTTCGCCCAGTTGTAAAAAAATTCGTATTAAAAAAAACACACACATACCCACATGACCTAATTAACTGCTTCATTGTAGGTTGGAGTGGATATTATAGGACCATTACCTAAGACCAAGAGTGGTAATCGTTACATCATTACACTGGTGGATTATTTTTCGATGTGGCCAGAGGCTAAGGCACTACCTGATAAATCTGCAGAGCAGGTTTCCCTGTTTTTGTATCAAACCATTTGCAGGTATACTTGACTTAGAACTGTTGAAAAAACGTTTAGCACAGTCCTACTACTATTACATATAACACACACAATGAATAAGCATTAATAACCAATGCTAAGCATTCTGTGCTTTTGTATGATCTTTGATACTGTTTTCCAAATATTTTTCAACTACAATGCAGTAATGTTTTTACATGTATTTAATTACAACAGATATGACTGTACAAAAATTATGATCACTGACCAAGGAAGGGAATTCATTAACAACGTGAACAATGTTCTACTACGCAGACTAAGAACGGAGCACAGAGTTAGCACCGCATACCACCCTCAAACCAACGGTTTGGTAGAACGCTATAACCAGACTCTGCAACGGTGTTTAGTGAAATTAGTTAACAAACAACAAAATAATTGGGATGAGTTTATTGATGGAGTTTTATTTGCCTATAGAACATCTGAACAGAAATCTACAAAGTTTAGTCCCTTTGAACTTATGTTCTGCAGGTAATTTCTAAATTAGCGTACATTTTACTGATCAACTAGTGTTTCTTTACATTTTCAGAAAACCAATTCTTCCTATTGAAAGTGAAATTATTTATAATGTTGATGCTGATGATGAAATATGTGATAATATTTGTGTCGACGGATGCAGTGACGATGAAGTGGAACATATTGAACTATTCAGCAAACACATGACAGAATTGAGAGAGTCTATGTTTGAAAAAGCTCATAGTAACATACAGGACGCTCAGGCTCGTCAGAAGAAGGACTATGATTCTAGACACCATAAGAAGGTGAGAAAATAATACCAAACATTATAAATATGTGTGCTGGTAATTTAAAATGACCATGGAGGACATTTATATTTTCCATGTGGAGCTCAACCCAGGGGTATTAGTGCTTCTACGCAACAGCAAGAAAGATGGCAGAAAGGGTGACAAGTTGGTAAAGCGCTGGCTAGGTCCATACCAGGTGGAGGAGGTTCTTGGAAAGGGTGTATATAAGCTTTCCAATCCTACAAGTGGGAAGACTCTCAGAAATGCTGTTAATGGATCTAGGTGAGTTTAGTTTATGATTATTAATCATTTGAGTTACATAATATTTTTATAAAGATTAAAATGTTTTCATGAAAGAAAGGTATCAAACAAAACAAATGCTCCTACAAATAAAACAAATGAATTTCAAGACAAAACACACAATAAGATAGTTGATATTTCAGTACAAGTTAGTAGAACGAATTCAGTTGTCAAAGATATCATAGCCATGTTGTGTTCAACTGCCTTGGAATTAGTATCTGAACAATGGGAAATGTTGACAGATAAACAAAAAAATGACATTAATGGTAACATTCTCTATGTATCTGATGTCATATGCTCAAGAAACCAAGCTACAGTTATTGATCAGATTTCAGATGAGGGAGTCTTCATGCAAGTTCAAGGCAGAACAGCACTTTGTGGATTATGTGCCTTAAACAATGCATACCAAATAGATTTGTTTGATGTTCAAAGCTTGAACAATATAGCCGATACATTGTGGACTAGGCACTATTCAGAGCTACATATGCCTATTTCAGAACTTTATACTCCTTTACGAGATGCAGAAGGATGGTATTCTATAGAAGTTTTATTACAAGCTGTGCAGTACCATGGTGACTACATGATTTGCCTTAACAATACACTCATTCAATTCTTTGCGAATCGTGAAGGTTATATTATGGATGCACTCAATTCGTCACAGTCCTATCCAACATCTCTGTTGATTCGAATCCCTGAAAAAGCTCATTATACAACCATTTTTTGTAATGGGGACAACAAATTCTATTTATTAGATTCTATGCAGAGTATGCCAACTGAAATAGATGAAGCAATGTTAATTCAATACCTTGAAGACATTTATTACTTGCCAACATTTGCTGTATATGGTTTTAAGTTCAATATGACTGCAGTAGTAAGGACTGAAAATAAAATAACTTCTTTTGATGAAAGTGACCAGCTTTGTAGGTAACCACTCATACATTTACGTTTATAATGTACCTTTAAAAGCTTATATTTATTTCAGTGCAAATGAAATTGTGAAAGAAGGCTCATCTCTATTAGAACAGTTATGCAATGATGACGACTGTCAAGGTAGATGCACATGTACATGTACATGTATTCTGTATCTATAGTGTATTAATGTACTTTGGTGATAGAGACATTAAATCCTTTTCCAGACTGATGTGCATTTTTTGTCTCTCTGTAAATACAACAGATAGACTGTAATTGAGAAATTATATCTTAGATTTAACAGTTGCAGATACAGATGAATCCATGGATAGTAAAAAATCAGAATCAGCCAGAAATGAAAATGGTTAAGTCGATCTTCAACTACATTTACCTTGTTATATGTTACACAGTTCTGCACCATTTTTTTCACTGTGGTGATTAGATGATTTTGTAGTGGCATTAAATGAGTGGAAGCTTACTGAATAGCACATTATGGCAGTACTAGATGGCAAGTGGATGGACAGTGAGGTACAGATTGGAGCGCAAATTATACAAATTCTGAATTTAAGTTTGAATTTCAGCTCATTAGTTTTTATATGAAACTTCTGAAAATGGAGCAGTCAAGTACACATCATAAAAAGAAAAGAAAAAAAATTATGTTTTTAACAACATATTTTTATCAAAGATGGCTATTTAATTGACAGGGGAAAGATAAAAAGAAATTGTTCCTCTCTATCAGGGAATGAAAAGGCTAGACATCCATGCAATGAAATAAATGTGAGTTATTTTAAATGTAAGTGAGTAGATATAATTGCATATAACGTTTCAGGACAAACTTGGCATGATATCTTCCATCATTCTTCCAATAAATGTGAATGATAACCATTGGATACTCTGTGTAAGCAAGTTATGTACTGTTAAATGTATTATATCGTTTTATAATGTTTGTATGTCCTGCAGAATATTGATTTCACCAATACTACAATCTCATGCTTTGACTCCAACAGTTCTTTACACCATAAATCAATCTGCAATGAAATGTTGTTAGTTAATAAAATAGCACATGTTGTATTTAAAGTGCAACAAATCATTTTTCTGTTATTATTTTCAAAGAATACTCGTGGAAGAAATACATATATTGAAAAAGTGTACTAAATTTTGTAAACATCAATGGAGTGCTGTAACATCTCAGGTTATTATTAGAGAGGATTTGTGTTGTAATTAGAATGAAGAAGTTTTTTTTCACAGATTACACCTAGACAGGAAAACTCCAGTGACTGTGGTGTATTTGTTTGCAAGGTTATTAATGCTACAAATAATATTTGAATGTAACGAATATTCTTAGATTGCTGCACATATTGCAAAAGCGAAGCCATTGAATTTTCAGGTATGTTGCCTGCATTTCCCTGATCAGTATATGCTCATAAATTTAAAAAATGTAGACAGACTCCTCTTCTCTCAGAACCTGGCTGGTGAATGAATTCATTGGCAGGCAAGAATTGTATTAAATTGATAATACTATGTCTTTGTGATTGTTACTTATGTGTGCAGTGCAGACAAATACTCCTGCATCCAGGTAAAGAGAGAAGTAGCACAGTTTTTTACAGAAAGAAATGTTGAGCTCAAAAATAGCTAGACAAGAGAGCAATAGTGCAGAAGCCAAAGCAGTAAATGGTATGTGTGCTGCATGCTATTAGTAAGGGCAGGCAGTGAAATGTGTATCAAAATATGTAAGATTGTATTTGGATGTTTCTTATATTACTACTCAGTGCCACTGGAATGTGACATACTTGTGCCTACTGTCATGTCTAACAAATATGAAGATGACATTTTTGGTGAAGGAATGCTGATGCTTACAAGCTTGCACACGAATACACAGTCGATTATCCAAGAGTACAAATCATCAAAATTTGATATTGGGTATGCCTTTGGTATATGTTAAGCAAAGATTTATGACCTGTTTGAATCAGGGAATTACCTATACCTATACACACTGTCAGAAGTATATTGAAGGATGTCGAAGTAAGTGGCAATTAGTACAATATGCATGTACTCTTATTTCTTGCAATAATGTGTACTATTAAGGTTCATCTTCGCAACTTGTGTACAACGAAAACTTCATCTTGGAGGGAATGCTACATCAAACTAACAGGAAAAATACCAACATATCATGACTTAGTACAGGTTGCGGATACATGGCCATTAGATACTTTTCCACCACTGGTAATAACATTGAGTACAATATGTTGGTTAATTCAGTAATACATGTAACGTACTGTTTCTCCACTTTATGTAGAAGAGGGAAATCTGCAACTATATAGTCCTTATTACTAAACAGGTTTGTATTGAAAAAGGACTTCCAAGTTTGGGAATAGCCTTTGCATTAAATAACATTCTTCCTGAGGTATGCCGTGCACGCAGCAGTGCATGTGGAGCTGTGTTTATGTGACATTACTTTCCAGGCTATGATCCTATTGATCTCAAGATATTTCAATCTCTCATATGAGATTTCCGCCATGAAATACATCAACAAATGTTCACCACTCCTTAAGGAATTTTAATAATGAATGTTCGTGTATGTGTGTGAGTATTGCATGGTTTCAATGAGAGCTTTGACGACTGAAGGGATAAAAGCTGTGTATCTGTTAAGGAATTTTAATACTGAAATTCTAAATGTGTGTCAGTATTGGTTTCAATGAGCGTTTCAAGTGGCGGAACGACACTGACATGCAGCTTTGACGGTCAACGCGTTCCGTGTACTGCCGTTGTGCGATACGGTATACTTATTTGAAAATACCACCCTTTTCTACAGGGCAAGTCCATATTAGGATTGCATGAAATGCTTCCCAGCCTTGTCATAGATGAAATAAAATGTTATGAGGGGGGACATTTTACCCTGGAGGGGGACAGTTTGCCCTAGTGTAGATTGTCCGGGGGGACATTGTACACTAGTGCAGAATGTCCGGGGGGACATTGTACACTAGTGCAGAACGTCCGGGGGGACAAATTTTAGGGGGGACATTGTACACTACGACACCGGGATGTACCGATGCGGTCAAAGATTATTGTGCAACGTGCGCTATATGTTGCACACGGAAATCAGCTGCCCCAAAGCGGAGGGCGGGTCTACAAACTATCCAGGCTGGATACCCATTACAAGTAGTTTGTGTGGACATAATGGGTCCTCTTCCAGAAACAGATCAAGGAAGTAAGTACGTCTTGGTGGCAGTAGATTACTTCACCAGATGGGTGGAAGCCTATGGTATACCCAACCAAGAAGCAATGACTGTAGCCAGGAAGCTCGTGGATGAGATGTTTTGCCGATTTTCACCACCAGAGCAGTTGCATAGCGATCAAGGCCGGCAATTTGAATCTGCACTGGTGAAGGAGATATGCAATATTCTTGGGGTAAAGAAGACCCACACTACGCCGTACCACCCACAGGGCAACGGGATGGTGGAACGATTTAATCGAACTCTGCTGGATATGTTATCAACAACAGTGGGAAAGCATCCTTCTAATTGGGAGCAGAATATACGCAGGGTTTGCCTGGCGTATAATTCAAGCGTTCACGCATCGACGGGGTTTAGTCCATTCTTTCTGATGTTTGGTCGACAGGTGAAGCTTCCAGTTGATCTGATGTATGGTAGCAGTAAAATTGAGGAAGTTCCAGTCCAAGAGTATGTGCAGAGGTTGAAAGAAGACTTACAAAGGTCTTATCAACTAGTGAGAGACAGATGTGTGACCGAACACAAACGACAGAAGGCTATATACGATGAAAAGGTTCACGGGGCACCCTTCAATCAAGGCGATCTTGTCTGGTTGCATTCTCCTGCTGTACCTCGAGGGTTGTCTCGGAAGTTACATTGTCCCTGGAAGGGGCCATTCAAGGTGGTAGAGCGGATCGGCAACAGCACTTATAAGATCAAGGGAATACGGGGCACAGAAACGCAAATAGTGCATTTTGATAGGCTTAAACCTTCACAGCAAAAACTGATTGATGTATGTCACTAGAAACAGTGAATAGGGCACTTGTTTTCTCAAAAACGAGTGCCCTATTCACTGTTTCTAGTGACAAGCATTAATCAGTTTTTGCTGTGTTGCCCAGCGAAGATCAGGCTGGACCAAGAAGGCGATAGCACGGTACAGCGTGACAGCAATGATGATGGTAGGGATGCAGCCCATCAAGTGGAGGAACAAAATACAAGCAGAAGATTGCAGCTTCTGGATGATGACGATGATTTGGCAGCCCCGCCTCCAGAAAATGACCTACCCGAACCTGATCCGGCGATATGGCACGCAGAAATTCCCGAGCCTGCACCGGTGCCAGAGGACCACAGGAGAATGGTACCGGTTCCAAAGAGGTATCCAAACCGTGTACGGAAACAGACAGACTTCTATGGGCCTTTCATCGCTCATTAATTGAAAAGGAGGGAGCAGTGTAAAGAGTACGCGCTTGCGCACTGAACCCATGGAATCAGGTGACAGACTGCTTGTGCATATATAGTCTATATTTCTTCAGTGTTAGTCAGTTCTATACCTGTAAACCTGCTGCTATTAAGTTGCTACCACGCTATCTCGTCACACCTAGCATTGGCGTCTACACGGGCTACCGGTGCACGCGTGCGGGACGAGCCCCAGGATGAACGATACAGGGTGGTAAAAATCGACGAAAAGATGCGGGTGCTTAAAAGTGTCCATAAAGATCCGGCAGGGGGTCACTTTGGAATTCATAAAACGTAAGGCTAATGGTAATTTACTGTATTTGAATAGTATACTCTTATTCATTTACAGGCAAGAGAGGATAGCCGAGCGGTACTATTGGAAAGGAATGACTAAGGATGTAGCAAAATATTGTGGTACTTGCCTAGTGTGTCAAAGGAGGAACAAAATGCCCAAGAAGACTGCAAGCCTACATCGGTTGGTGTTCCTAGTCGAGCGTTTGCACAATGGGGTATGGACCTAGTAGGTCCATTGTCAGGTGCAGTTGTCTGTTATTTAATGGTGCTGATAGAATATCTAACCAAATGGCCAGAGGTTTATTGCATACCTAATAAGGAGGCAATAACTGTGTCTAGGTGTCTGAAGGAGCTATTAGAAAGGTTTGGGGTACCAGAAATAATCATATCAGACCTGGAACGAGAGTTTTGCAATGAGCTCAAGGATAATTTTTGCAGTAGCTTAGGTATTGCGAGACACATCTGCACAGCATATCATCCCCAAAGCAACAGCCTCACAGAGCGATTTAACCAGGCAATTTGTACTTGCTTAAGTAAGTACTCAGACGGTGGAAAGCTAAATTGGGAGGATGATTTAGACCTTTTTTTGCTTGGTTATCGCTCATCCATGCGAACATCTTCATTGTATTCTCCATTTGAACTTGTTTATGGTGTGAAAGCAAGGCTACCCATTGAATTAGATCTTCCACCACATAAATGTCAAGCTGATAAAGATGATAACTCTATGGTAAAGTTAATGGTGAACTCAAAATTGCTAGATGAAAAACATAGTGATGCGCACAGACCACCCAAAAAAGGCAATACGACAGAAAACATTGCAGGCAAGAAGAGTTTGCAGTCGGAGACGAAGTCTGGTATGCCAATTCCAGACGAGATACAAGAAAGGGTGACAAACTATCCACTTAAAGGCTTGGGCCTGTTTTTGATGCTGAAACATGTGGGGAAAAAACTGATTGGTCATAAAAGGAGGTTTGATCAATTAGTGAAGGTGAAGAGAGCTATCACTGGTGACATAGTACCATTGGAATGTGATGGTAAGGCAAGCAAAATAAACAATACCCCATGCATGAGATCATATTGCAGACATGAACTGCACCTGATGGTATTATTATATCCCCCTAAGGGTCCTTTTTTCTCAGAGCCGATGATAACAGCAAGGTCAGGAGCTGTTACAGTCAGAGCGTCCGAATATGTTCAACTATTGAAGGGAGATTGCATAGGAGATAACGTATATAATGTATGTTTGTGCAATGCAGTTCTAATAATTAAATAAGCTTCCAATCCCTCACTCTACATTTAGGTCATAAACTTATTTTTCCACATGACAATGCAAAGGTTAGTAAAAGTCAGTTCTAAGGTATATGCATGATGTAACTTTTTGCCTAATATGTAGTTGTCTAACACTACAATAAGATGCCTTAACTCTGTGTTCCTCATGCTATCTGAGGAGAATGGCTATTCCTTGCACCGGATTTCATCAATTTTTGGTGTATAATAAAGCTTAAATGCAATTTAATCAATTCAGAACAAAAGCATCTTTAAATACAGCTTTATCCTAATGCCATGCAATATTCCAGGCCATTGGTTCCTTGCTTTAAGATTAGTTAGGTTTTTTCATCTTTTCTTATTATGTACCCTGTAGTGAAATTTTAGGACAAAAAAGAAAGGTGTCATTTAGCGATTCAGTATTTGAAACCATTCAGGGCAATGCTGTTAGTGTGATAAGGTAATGCATTTGTGGATTTATGCATTTTTATGGATTGTTTTGTTTCCTTTGGTTTGAAATGCAAAAGTAACTTCCTGCTGCTATAGAGCATAAATGACAGCAGTGTGATGAAACAAGAGATAACTACATTTACGAGGATGAATGGTTTTTTTCATAAGGTAAGACACATTTAGGATATGTCATATTTAGTCACTGCCCATTGGAAAGATTCCCACCCTTATGCAGAACAACATGTATGATTGTGGTGTGTATGTCTGCAAGGTGAACACTACTATGTAAATCTAATGTAGCTGCCTGTAAGCACATTCATTGTCTAGTTTGCATATGCGGTGATTCGTTTTACAGACAAACAGCATTCAGCTTTGCTCCTGGCTAGCAGTACAGCTGTTAGAATGGTTCTTGCATATGCAAAAAATAAATTTTCATTTAAAATGTGCCCACACACTGTTCTAGTTCATCAGTTAATATCAATGCCAAATCAGTACAGTCAGTTTTGTACCAAAATGTCACAGACATTTTACCTGAGGTGAAAGTTACTATGGACAAGGTACCCATCCGTTGACTGTAACTGTATGATCTTTAGAAATAATTATCATTACTACTTGCTCAGTTTAGCAAGAATGCTGTTTTCATTCCTAATCATGAAGGAGTAGAGGGTTGGTGTTCTAGTACTATATAGATTTCAGTTTGTAGTATGTCCTTACATCTTCCCAACACACCTTTATAGCATCATATACATGTACATATAGGGACTTAATGCCCCAGTTTAATTCACCACTTCCTGAAGTGAGCCCAATTGATCCTCTATACCTGAGAGATGTAATTATGAAAAACACATGCGAATAAATTAAGGCTTTGGAAGAAACCCATTCCGTCATTTGTAGACAGGTACCAAAGTTGATGTGATGTATTGAACCATGCTGGCATGCATGTACATTTTCAGAGATCAGCATGTATCATTTGCCATTGTAATTGAATCATGCCACAAAAATGTGGTAAGGGTGTAATGTTTTTAAAACCATGCACTTGTAACCATGACTCTTCTCATGTATAGGAGCATCTGAGATCATTCGGTGCTGGGTGTGTGGAAAGAGTGGTCACATAGCCAAAATGTGCAGAAACAAGAGAAAGGTACAAAGAAGGCCTTCTCAACATAATAGGAACTATAGAGAAACACATGCCATAAGTGAAGAAAGCGAATCACAATCAAATAGCGAAGTAACAGGACACCTCAAGGTTGTGAACTGGCTAAGAGCAGACTTGTTGCGTAAGACTAGGGAAAATAAGCCAATGCTTATAACAGTTGCAATGGAAGGAAAGGGACTCGAGATGGAAGTGGATACCGGTGCTGCGGTATCCATATTACCCTACAGAGAATATGAAAGAAGCTTCAACCACCTGGCATTAAAGCCCTCCAGGGTGAAACTAAAGACGTACTCAGGAGAACGGATTACACCCAAGGGGGAGTTGACGGTGGGTGGGAAAATCAAAGGAAGGATATACCACATGCTACCTGTCAGTCTCGTCTGTCCATAACCACTGTACCCCCCCTTCTTGAGTAAATGATACAGTGCTTGTAGCTCTGTTGCCAGGTTGGGTAGGAACTTATGGTAGTATGTCACAAGCCCGAGGAATGCTTGTAGTTGGGACACATTCTCAGGTCGAGGAGTTGACATGACTGCTTCTGTCTTGGTTCTCATCTTATGAAGCCCATCTTTGTCAATTTTGTGCCCACAGAACTCTAAACTGTCAATCAAAAATTCACATTTCTTCAAGTTTGCCTTTAGCCCGTACTTGTTCAACCTCTGCAACACCATTTCCACAATCTCTAGATGATCCTGTCCCCCAGCAACTAGGATGTCATCTAGCATACACTGGGTGTGTGGTACGCCCTGCAAAACTTGCTCCATCGCCCTCTGCCAAATTGCTGGTGCTGAGGCAACACCGAATGGAAGCCTGTTAAACTGGTAAAGACCCTTGTGGGTGTTAATTGTTAACAGTTTGCGGCACTCATCTTCCACTTCCATTTGTAGGTAGGCTTGTTTAAGGTCTATCTTGCTGAATACACTACCTCCATTCATTGTGGCAAAGATATCTTCGATCCGAGGTAATGGGTACCTCTCAACTTGGATCTCTGGTTTCACTGTTACTTTACAGTCTCCACAAAGTCTCACATTTCCATCAGACTTTTGCACCGCCACAATCGGGGTTGCCCACTCACTCCAGGTAACAGGTGACAGGACACCTAGCCTGTTGTAACTTCTCCAGTTCTCTTTCAATCTTAGGCCTCATTGTGTATGAGATAGGACTTGCCTTTACAAACCTTGGAGTCGCATCTGGTTTTAGGATCAGCCTAGCCTTCATTTCTACTACCTTGCCCAGGCAGTTCTCAAACACGTGTTCTTTCAGTCTCTTTAACCTTTCTTCCATCTCTGTATTCTGTTCCTGTTTCAGTTCCATGTGGTTGATGTCCCTCAACTCTATGTTTACAACCCGAATCCAATCCTGTCCTAATAATGGTGGCCCAGGTGAATCAACTACAATCATAAGGCCTTCAACACAGCAAAACGGATGGTCACTTCAGATCAAGTCCTTGCACACTTTCACACAGATTTTCCCCTAAAGTTGGCTTGTGATGCCAGTCCATATGGCATTGGAGCCGTGCTGTCACACATATACCCTGATGGTATAGAGAAACCAATTGGCTTCGCATCCCGTACTCTTAATAGTGCAGAGAGGAATTACGCACAGATTGACAGAGAGGCGCTAGCACTGGTATGGGGCATCAAGAAGTTCCACCACTACCTTTATGGGTAGACATTTTGTGTTGGAGACAGATCACAAACCTTTTACTGCCATCTTCCGACCAGATCGGACTGTGTAGGTAACAGCTGAGCAGCAGCTTGCCTCCAACGATATGCTGTGTTTTTGTACGGGGACGATTATGCAATCAAATACACTGCATGGAAGCTGGCACCACATTCCCCAGCACCACATTCCACACAAATTATCGCAAAAGCATCCCGTGCGGCTCGGATCGCAATGAATATCATTTATTGATCTCATTTGAACAAAGCGATGGTCTAGTAATCCGTCTTCTATCCTGACCCAAATAAGCGATATTCTAGTATTCCTGCGCCGCAATAGCATCTCCATAGGTCTGTGTCACATGCGTCATAGTCTTGACCCACCCCCTCTGAGGACCGTGGCTAGGTCACACCTGTGAGAGTGACAAGGGCTACATTGTGACCAAACTAAGCGATGTTCTGGGAATCCTGCACCACACTAGCATCACCTGAGGTCTCTGTCACACATCTGTGCATGTGCCATGGTTGTGACCTGCCCCCTGTGAGGACCGTGGCTAGGTCCCACCTGTGAGAGTGACATGCTACCTTGTGACCAAACTAAGCAATGTTCTGGGAATCCTGCACCACAGTACCATCACCTGAGGTCTGTGTCACACATCTGTGCATGTGCCATGGTTGTGACCCGCCCCCTGTGAGGACCTTGGCTAGGTCCCACCTGTGAGAGTGACAAGTGCTACCTTGTGACCAAACTAAGCGATGTTCTGGGAATCCTGCACCACACTAGCATCACCTAAGGTCTCTGTCACACATCTGTGCATGTGCCATGGTTGTGACCCGCCCCCTCTGAGGACCGTGGGTAGGTCCCACCTGTGAGAGTGACAAGTGCTACCTTGTGACCAAACTAAGCAATGTTCTGGGAATCCTGCACCATAATAGCATCACCTGAGGTCTCTGTCACACATCTGTGCATGTGCCATGGTTGTGACCCGCCCCCTCTGAGGACCGTGGCTAGGTACCACCTGTGAGAGTGACATGTGCTACCTTGTGACCAAACTAAGCGATTTTCTGGGAATCCTGCACCACACTAGCATCAAGTGAGGTCTCTGTCACACATCTGTGCATGTGCCATGGTTGTGACCCGCCCCCTCTGAGGACCATGGCTAGGTCCCACCTGTGTGAGTTACAAGTGCTACCTTGTGACCAAACTAAGCAATGTTCTGGGAATCCTGCACCACACTAGCATCACCTGAGGTCTCTGTCACACATCTGTGCATGTGCCATGGTTGTGACCCGCCCCCACTGAGGACCGTGGCTAGGTACCACCTGTGAGAGTGACATGTGCTACCTTGTGACCAAAGTAAGCGATGTTCTGGGAATCCTGCACCACACTAGCATCACCTGAGGTCTCTGTCACACATCTGTGCATGTGCCATGGTTGTGACCCGCCCCCTCTGAGGACCATGGCTAGGTCCCACCTGTGTGAGTTACAAGTGCTACCTTGTGACCAAACTAAGCGATGTTCTGGGAATCCTGCACCACACTAGCATCACCTGAGGTCTGTGTCACACATCTGTGCATGTGCCATGGTCGTGACCCACCCCCTCTGAGGACCGTGGCTAGGTCCCACCTGTGAGAGTTACAAGTGCTACCTTGTGACCAAACTAAGCGATGTTCTGGGAATTCTGCACCACACTAGCATCACCAGAGGTCTCTGTCACACATCTGTGCATGTGCCATGGTTGTGACCCGCTCCCTCTGAGGACCGTGGCTAGGTCCCACCTGTGGGAGTGACATGTGCTACTTTGTGACCAAACTAAGCGATGTTCTGGGAATCCTGCACCACACTAGCATCACCTGAGGTCTCTGACACACATCTGTGCATGTGCCATGGTATTGACCCGCCCCCTCTGAGGACCGTGGCTAGGTCCCACCTGTGAGAGTGACATGTGCTACCTTGTGACCAAACTAAGCACTGTTCTGGGAATCCTGCACCACACTAGCATCACCTGAGGTCTCTGTCACACATCTGTGCATGTGCCATGGTTGTGACCCGCCCCCTCTGAGGACCGTGGCTAGGTCCCACCTGTGTGAGTTACAAGTGCTACCTTGTGACCTAACTAAGCGATGTTCTGGGAATCCTGCACCACAATAGCATCACCTGAGGTCTGTGTCACACATCTGTGCATGTGCCATGGTCGTGACCCACCCCCTCTGAGGACCGTGGTTAGGTCCCACCTGTGTGAGTTACAAGTGCTACCTTGTGACCAAACTAAGCGATGTTCTGGGAATCCTGCACCACACTAGCATCACCAGAGGTCTCTGTCACACATCTGTGCATGTGCCATGGTTGTGACCCGCTCCCTCTGAGGACCGTGGCTAGGTTTCACCTGTGAGAGTGACAAGTGCTACCTTGTGACCAAACTAAGCAATGTTCTGGGAATCCTGCACCACACTAGCATCACCTGAGATCTCTGTCACACATCTGTGCATGTGCCATGGTTGTGATCCGCCCCCTCTGAGGACCGTGGCTAGGTCACACCTGTGAGAGTGACATGTGCTACCTTGTGACCAAACTAAGCGATGTTCTGGGAATCCTGCACCACACTAGCATCACCAGAGGTCTCTGTCACACATCTGTGCATGTGCCATGGTTGTGACCCGCCCCCTCTGAGGACCGTGGCTAGGTCCCACCTGTGAGAGTGAAGAGTGCTACCTTGTGACCAAACTAAGCGATGTTCTGGGAATCCTGCACCACACTAGCATCACCTGAGGTCTCTGTCACACATCTGTGCATGTGCCATGGTTGTGACCCGCCCCCTCTGAGGACCGTGGCTAGGTCCCACCTGTGTGAGTTACAAGTGCTACCTTGTGACCAAACTAAGCAATGTTCTGGGAATCCTGCACCACACTAGCATCACCAGAGGTCTCTGTCACACATCTGTGCATGTACCATGGTTGTGACCCGCCCCCTCTGAGGACCGTGGCTAGGTCCCACCTGTGAGAGTGACATGTGCTACCTTGTGACCAAACTAAGCGATGTTCTGCGAATCCTGCACCAC
>OX442423.1:5845809-5896237 GCA_949361645.1 Spongilla lacustris | reverse complement strand
GGTCACAACCATGGCACATGCACAGATGTGTGACACAGACCTCAGGTGATGCTACTGGGGTGCAGGATTCCCAGAACATCGCTTAGTTTGGTCACAAGGTAGCACATGTCACTCTCACAGGTGGGACCTAGCCACGGTCCTCACAGGGGGCTGGTCACAACCATGGCACATGCACAGATGTGTGACAGAGACCTCAGGAGATGCTATTGTGGTGCAGGATTCCCAGAACATCGCTTACTTCGGTCACAAGGTAGCACTTGTAACTCACACAGGTGGGACCTAGCCACGGTCCTCAGTGGGGGCGGGTCACAACCATGGCACATGCACAAATGTGTGACAAAGACCTCAGGAGATGCTACTGTGGTGCAGGATTCCCAGAACATTGCTTAGTTTGGTCACTTGTCACTCTCACAGGTGGGATCTAGTCACGGTCCTCAGTGGGGGCGGGTCACAACCATGGCACATTCACAGATGTGTGACAGAGACCTTAGGAGATGCTATTGTGGTGCAGGATTCCCAGAACATCGCTTAGTTTGGTCACAAGATAGCACTTGTCACTCTCACAGGTGGGACCCAGCCACGGTCCTCAGTGGGGGCGGGTCACAACTATGGCACATGCACAGATGTGTGACAGAGACCTCAGGTGATGCTATTGTGGTGCAGGATCCCCATAACATCGCTTAGTTTGGTCACAAGGTAGCACTTGTCACTCTCACAGGTGGGACCTAGCCACGGTCCTCAGTGGGTGCGGGTCACAACCATGACACATTCACAGATGTGTGACAGAGACCTCAGGAGATGCTATTGTGGTGCAGGATTCCCAGAACATTGCTTAATTTGGTCACAAGGTTGCGCTTTGTCACTCTCACAGGTGCGACAGAGCCACGGTCCTCAGAGGAGGCGTGTCACAGCCATGGCACATGCAATGATGTGTGACACAGACCTCTGGTAATGCTATTGTGGTGCAGGATTCCCAGAACATCGCTTAGTTTGGTCACAAGGTAGCACATGTCACTCTCGCAGGTGGGACCTAGCCACGGTCCTCACAGGGGGCTGGTCACAACCATGGCACATGCACAGATGTGTGACACAGACCTCAGGTGATGCTATTGTGGTGCAGGATTCCCAGAACATCGCTTAGTTTGGTCACAAGGTAGCACATGTCACTCTCACAGGTGGGATCTAGCCACGGTCCTCAGTGGGGGCGGGTCACAACCATGACACATGCACAAATGTGTGACAGAGACCTCAGGTGATGCTAGTGTGGTGCAGGATTCCCAGAACATTGCTTAGTAGTCACAAGGTAGCACTTGTCACTCTCACAGGTGTGACCTAGCCATGGTCCTCAGAGAGGGTGGGTCAAGACGATGACATATGCACAGATGTGCATGTGACATAGACCTCTTGTGATGCAGGATTACTAGAACATCGCTTATAGTATGGTTTGATTTAAGATTACATCGCATCGAATTTGTGTGAAATAGGGAGTTACGCTTATGCACTTGTGGTTCGGTTTGACGAGCGCGCGCCGTGTAATTTGCTTTAGGCGATAATTTGTGTGGAATGTGGTGCTGAGGAATGTGGTGCCAACTTCCATGCAGTTCAAATACCGAGGTACCGAACAGCATGCAAACGCCGATGCATTGTCCCGACTGCCCTTGGAGGGGAAGGATGGAGAGGAAACACATGAAGACTTGGGTGACTGTGCATTTATTAGGCACCTCGAGCACTTACCTGTGACTGCAATGACTCTGGCTCAGGAGACTCGCCGTGACCCAATGCTATCCCTAGTATTGCGGTACACCAGAGAAGGTTGGCCAACAGAAGTGCCAAAATATATGGAACCATATTTTTCCCGCCGGCAAGAGTTGTCAGTTGAACAGGATTGTGTGATGTGGGGTGCAAGTACAGTGGCGGATACAGGGGGGGGGGTCGGTGGTGTCTGGACCCCCCCTCAGACCCGATGATGAATAAAATTAAGTATCAATACTATTAATGAATGCAATTAACAACATCCCACGTGATATAGCGTATCATCCAGATGGCAAGCAATCTGTTCACTCACCTCATTCGGCAAGTATCTTGAGTTACTTTTCCAAGAAAGCAAAAGGTAATTATGTAATGCGCTAAAAGATTTAGGCCTACGCGTACAGGAATCACGCACCCGCCTGATCGCGCTATCTTATGGGTCTTCTATAGTCCCAATGACCAGTTATCACACAGGCCACTGCTTGTATCGAGCCCAAAACGGACAACAACCATTAGTTCAATCAAATGTGAAATGCGGATAAATACGTTCTGTTCCATTCCACTCCCCCCCCCCCCCCCCCCCCCTCCAACCATTTTTTGCCGCCATTTTTTAGTCTTTCGCCCCAGTTTAAGGCTTGATAGATAGTCTGTGTCGCTAAGAGCGGGACCCCCAAAAGCTTCCGCGCTTCGCGCGGGAGGGGGCACATCCCCCTCCGGCACCCTCCCCCTATTGATTATTCATGTCGGACCCCCCCCCCCCCCCCCCTTCCAGATTTCCTGTATCCGCCCCTGAAGTAGGGTGTGTAACCGGTTATCAGGTTATTCGGATATTTGCAAAAACCTATCCGTTCGAATACTAATTTAGCATTACTCAGAAAAATCGATTATTGGATTTGTTCTATTCGAAATAACCGGTTAGTGAATCTCCATTCGGAGGTACCTAGGTATTCGTCGTCTGCATCGACAATTCGCCCGTTATTCGAAAACCTTTTTATGACGATATCCGGATACGCGTTTACGATATTACAAGTACAATAATAATCACTTGTAATTTGAAACGTAACGTTAATTAACGTCACTGTTGTATATACTACATGGGGACGAGATCATCTGCTGTACGGGCAGTAATTCGAACTAGCCAACAGTTACAGATCTCCCTCTTCATGAGTCATGACGACGGACAGCTCCAGCTACAAATCAAAGTTAGTTCGCTTAGTGCATTTCGAACTAGCTGGTTTCTCGCATCAAATCTCTCTGAGGCTGAGCTGATACTAGTATTGCCGCGATCGCATTTAGACCTACTTAGTTACTACTCACTAGTATTTGCTATGGTGAAATGGAGGCTGCATGGCCGGTGGTGCATAAACTTCATCTGTGGTTCTACTCTTTTGGCATCGGGTACGATGTGACAGTGTACATCTGTAGGTAGACCTCAGCGTGGCCACGCTACCTTAGGTCAAGACACGCCCATCTAGGTATGTGGTTAGGCCAAGCGATTTAGGCCTATGTAGGTAGCTGTGGTAGTGTGCTGAGTGCATCTGGTGTGATGTGGGTAGCTGTGGATGCATGCTGTACTGATCTGGTGTAATGTGGGTAGTTGTAGGAGGGTGTCTGGTGTGATGGGAGTAGCTGTGGTTGTGTGACTCATGAGGACATCTGGTGTGTCGGGGGGAGGTGTGTTTGTGTGCCTCATGAGGGCACTGGTGTGATGGGGGTAGGGTGTGCCTCATGAGGGCACTGGTGTGATGGGGGTAGGTGTGTGTATGCTGAGGGCATCTGGTGTTATGGTTTAGCTGTAGGAGGGTATCTGTTGTGATGTGTACATTTAGGTGGCTCAGTGAGCAGAAAACCTGAATAACCTATAGGTATTCGGCTGGCAAATTGCTAAAACCTATTCGGAAAAATTGATTTTTGTTTTTCAAGTATTCGGAAAAATCGATTTTCTGATCCAGAAAAACCTGAAGAATCGATTAGTGTTTTAAAAGTATTCGGAAATATCGATTTTCATTATTCAGGGAGGTTACACACCCTAGGTGCAAGAGTCTTAGTTCCAGGGTCACTTCAGAGTTCAATGTTACAGGAACTGCATGCAGGACACTTGGGCATTGTCAAGACTGATGAAGTCCCTAGCCCGAAGTTATATTTGGTGGCCTGGAATTATTGAAGCGACGACCAAATCCTGCGATGGATGTCAGAGGATGAAGGTGAATCAGCATTTGGTTCCAGTGCATCCCTGGGAATACCCCGAAGGACCGTGGAGGAGAATTCATGTGGATTACGCTGGCTCGTTTGAATCCCGCATGTTCCTGGTGGTTGTCGATGCATTTTCTAAGTGGCCAGAAGTGGTTGTGATGAAAAACTCGGATGCATTGCACACCATAGAAGCATTGCAAGAGATGTTTAGTCAGTGGGGCATTCCTCGGCAGTTGGTAACGGACAATGGTCCACAGTTTGTCTATGTTTCAGAAGTTCATGAAGAGTAATGCCCCGTACCATCTGGCCACAAATGGTCTGGCTGAGCATTTCGTGCAGACAATGAAACAAGCTCTCAAGGCTTCAAAGAAAGATACAAATGCAATGCTAAGTCAACGGATGGGGCGGTTTCTACTGAATTATAGAAATGCAAGGCATGAAACGACGAATACATCACCTGCGGAGCTGATGTTAGGCCGAACATTGCGGACCAGGTTGTCTTTGATATGACCAGATGTAACGGGAAGGGTTCTGAACAAACAAGCCGAACAAGCCTCCATTCAAGGACTTTTAGGTAAAGATCAATTTGAAGAAGGAGATATGGTGGTGGTATGGGACTATAGGCTTGGTCAAGAAAAGTGGCAGCCAGGCATTGTGGCACAGAAGAAGGGAACACGTTCATATGAAGTGAAGGTTAACAGTGGTCGCAACACTTGGAGGTGTCATGCAGAGAAAATGCGACCGACCAGGATTTCAGGCGAATCAGAAGGGGGTCCTTTGCTAGAGAAGGATGACCTGACACCATTATTAGATGCCCGTCATGAAGGAAGCAAACAATTAGAACGAGAAGAGGGGAATGTGCCTGTGCAACAAGGAAAGGAAGGTAAAGATCAATTTGTGGAGAACCCAGAAGAAAAGGGAGCAGCTGGGACGAACAAGGAAGAGAAGCAAGAGGAGGTGAAAGCAAGTCCAAGGAAAGGCGTCTCAGCCAGTAGCGTCCCAGGACAGAGAGTCAGTAGAAGCGGTCAGGTAATAAAAACACCTGCACGCAGGGTAGCCGAAAGTCAGGCCAGGCTCCGGCCTGTGACCTGAAGGTCAGGCCAGGGCTCCGGCCTGAAGCCTGAAAGGTCGACCCAGGCCGGATAATTAAATTCAAAATACAATTATTTCTTTCAAGTTACAAATTTCATCATTTATTACCTACAATTATGAAAAAAATTATATACATTTATTCATTCGTTACTGAGAACCGTGCAGCCAATACTTTAAATACAGCGCTGCAGCTCCTCTCTAGGTACTTCCGTTGTGTCTCATAGATTAATATGAGCTTGTAAGGTACCCGCAACGTCGCAAGCAATCCTCTGTGGTTTGGTCACATTTCAAAGTGCACGAAACAAAGGAAAAGAGTGGATATGAAGGGTTTTTCAAGAATTTCTATAAGCTTGCGAGAAAGTACTTGGCCATACCAGGCCATCTGAGCGGGTATTTTCTACATAGAACCAAGCTTATACAACAGCATCAAAAGGTGGAATCTTCAATCTTAATTCTCTCTCGGCGACTGGAGGGCTGTAGAGGGATTCTTATAATGCGCTAATTCTAAAACATGTACTAATGTTAAAGCATGCACAATGCACGAGAGCTGAACGATTAATTTAGTTACGTCTATAGCGTCTCACTTGAGTCACTTCTGCACAAATCATGTGACTAATTGTATAATCACATGCATCTCAAGGCCGTAGACAGCAGGGTGCTTGGGGGTACCAAAGCACCCCCAAATTTTTTAGAGACCTTTTTTAATGTTTTCACAGCGCGTTATAGCCGTATAATTACGTTTAACTTAGATCTAACGCATCAGCTACATGTATACCGGTATACAGTGGCACAACTGCATGGGGCAATCGTGAGCACAACGCCATGTGGTTTCAAACACATTGATGTGAAGAATTAAGTGCATATGCACTGCTTTGACCATCCTTTCTTCCTAGCTATAGCTCGCCAGGGCATACTGCGGTACCATTATACTATATAACTATCAGTTGTGATGGCAAAAAAAACGCGTCGAATCATATAAAGGATTTTTTAAATCCTCTGTAAAATCACAGTGATCGAGTAACGATTCTAAAATGATTTCAAGTGTTTGTTTTTTTTTTTCCTGTGCAGGGCCCGGCCGGAATGGTAACCTCAGTTCATGTATGAGATCATTGCCCCAAAAAGGGGCAATAATTTTCTAGGAGGAGACGTGTGCAATTGACGAATCAGTTTAATAATGGACAGACCCATTTTCAGTAGAGGACCTAGGTTCCTGGTATCTCTCAGAAATAAAATCATCTGATGAAATAAATAAACATGTGTTAGGTCTCTTTTCGCGGCAACGATCCCACAGGCGCGGGATTCAGTATACTAGGAAAGCACGCATGCATGCATGTCCGCAGAGCCAAACAAAGCAGCTCAACAATTGAACTAGGTATATGAAGAAATCATATCAAAACTGTTTACACAAAACAATACATGTACAATTAATGGAAATGTTTATGGAACTGAACATGTTTTTGTGTTCCTAGGATACTCTATATATTGTGTATAGCAAATGCAACCGCATTAACCATTAATTGTAACGAATGCACTAAGTGTACGTTCTGGACTGTCAAATTAAAAACTGTTTTCCCCCCGCATTTTCTGGTGAACCACTTCAGGCCTGATGACACTAACGATACAGGATTGAAAGTTATTGCCATTTCCAATGAACTCGTGCGAGCAAACCTGCGTGCATGGGAAAAATCGCGATCCCTTGAAGTCATAGCCCATGATGGTCAGTTTTGTCATCATCTGCAATCAATTCAAAGTTAAAGAGTGTAATCCAACTGATGTAACCCGCCCGCCCGCCCCCCCCCCCCCCCCCCCCCCCCCCCCCTATCCTTTTTATAATTCTTTCCAGCACCCCCAAAGCAGAAACTTAAGCTACGGCCCTGCATCTAATGGGTGTGTCCTGCATGACCTTTCAGGCCGGGGTCTGGCTTGAAAGGCCGCAGATAACCGATTTGTCTTCCGACGGGGTGTACGATTTTTATCTGGAATAGCCCATTGCTGTTTGCGTTTCCTGCATATGCTGTCGAAGTTCCTCTCCTCGTTAGTGTACGTTTCGATTAATTCGCTCCTTCATTACTAAGTAACGCTGCCTGTAAGGGATAACTAACTACTGCCTATCTGTTCTTCCCGCTCGTTTGTCCAACAGTGTAGGCAGCCACTGCCACCCGGGTGGAAAAAATCGCGATATTTTTAATCGCGGCGATTATCGCGATAATCGCCGACAAATCGCGCTAAACCATAGCACTGTTCTGTAAAGATGGCGTATAATACCGTATGTCATAAATGCCTCGCCCCCCAGGAGGGCGTATCACAAATCACGAGATCCATGTAGCACAGTGCAGTCGTAACTTCAGCTAGGAGTAAGCTCGATCGATAAGTGCGTTAGACTAGTGTGTGCATGTGTGTGCGCGCGCGCGCGCGCGCGACATGTACTCAACTAGCTGTTGTAATACGTGTGGTGTGTGTACAGGTATCAATACGTTGTTCTTTGCTTCTGGGTGCATGCAGCATGGTCTGTGATAATTTACGTGTCTTGTTCTATAGGCTATAGCTAAATGCTTACCGGTATCTTCGAACCAGTGCTAATGGAACACCGAATATAAAAAGGCAGAATGCCAATATTGGCAATAATGCCAATAAATAATGTGTGCTTGCGTAGGACAAATGGTGTTCACTCTTCTATGAAACGGAATTCAAAAAGACTATGATCTACTTGTATACATGTAAGTGTCCATTGCAACTCTATACCGGTGTAGATATTGCATTTAGCTGGGATGAATGAATTTGTGTTCTGTTTCTGTGTTGTGTATGTGTGCACACCAACATACAGTTTTGACCTACAATGCACCCAATACATTACAGCTGTAATAGCACAGATCCATGCATGTGGTGTTAGCAGGGCCGGGGCCATGTCTTCACGTTTGTCAGAATGTCTATATATGCAAGCCTTGTCATTGTTGGCTACATGTTTGTGTGTGTGAATGTGTATGTGTGCTTGTGTCCCTGTGAGTTGTGTGCATGTGTGAGGTGTCTGGTATGCTTGTATGTACTGTGCGTATAGCTCGTAAGCTGTGTGTGCATGTGTATGTGTGCATGTGTATGGTGTCACGTATTACAGTGCATGTGTGTGTGCATATGTGAATGTATACATGTATTGGAGGGGTCTAAATAAGGGCCTGGTGTCCACTGGCAAGGTCCTATAGCGCACATGTGCTAGAACAACAGCCTGGGACATGGAAACAATAGAGCTTTTAACTAGAGCTAACAACCACTTTCTATTTGAAGATGAAAGTGGACAGGATGGTGAACAGTTTCTTGTTCACCGTCTAAAGTGTAGATCTGATGGTATTTAACATGGGAAGAAAATTCACCTTTTTTTTCTTCATATTATGTACATGTAGTACTGTCTGAGTTTCTACACACCCTGGATTTAAGAAACAATGCTGAGCAGCTTCTCACCACGAAATGTGCTGCTCCAAAGAGACCTCGAAAGGCAGCTGGGCATTTGACTCAGGACTCTCCTCCATCTGAGCACCAAATTGGACTTTGTGCACAGATTATTAATGAACAGTACTGTGATTTTGCAATTACTATATTAATGCAATTCCAAGCAGAGGTTGAAATGAAATCATATATCAACAAACACTCACACACATCCAGAGTATGTGTACCTCATGTGCATGTGTAGATCATTATATCTTATGCATGAGATCATATGGTATCAAATGATCTTACAGCTGGTCAAAGTAGAAACATAGTACACAGCAAGCCATACATGTACATGGAAATAATGGGTGCATGAGCACATTCATTAGGAAGATCTCATTTTGGTTCTGGAATGTGACAGCAACTCTAACATTTTAGCCTTTATCCAGCGACAATCCATGCTCGGACAATACAGTGTTTGGGAGCTATGCTATGCATGATATTACCACTGCAGTATAAGTATGAAACACTAGACGTGCCCTCCCCCACTCCAAACATTACATGACCATGAACGGATATATACATTTTTAAAAGCATGCACGCCAAATACAATATAATACATGCATATACATATCTTATTAAGCTTAATGTGGACAGCCACATTTTCTTAATACAATACCTGGACAAAATCAAATTTGGCTGAGTAATGAGTATATTTGATTTTAAAGTTATTAACAGATATATACATGTAATGTAATATTATAATTATAATATATATAATTATATTTTCATGAAGTGATATCTCTCAGCGATAATATATCCTTCATAGCTTATAATTACCTGAAGTGATATAGATATTTAGTGACGTTCACCCCTTCCCCTAGCTGCAATGATATGCCCCCTACATGTTGTTGTCGTGACACGATCCATCAACATTGCCATCATCCTATTCTACCTGTGACCCTGATAACTGTAAAATATTGTCTACTGCATGGGTATAGTCAAGTAATGTACATTGTATTATAAAAGACCCCTCCCCTATAGCTGAAGTTACATGCCCACAAGTTTCATGTCCATCAACATTGCCATCCTACAAAACACCACATGTATATGTACATGTACATATATATGCTAAGGTATATTATGGACTGCACAGCTTAAAAATTTCATAATGTATCAGCAGTGATGGGACAAAACATAGCGTAGCAGTGATGAAATACTCAATACATCATCACTGCTACGTTATGTTTTGTCCTATCACTACTGATACATTATGAAATTTTTAAGCTGTGTAGTAGGGTAAGGGTTTTTTCCAATGCCCAAACCACATCTTAATATCTTATGCTACATGTATCTTATATACGCTTGTTGATATCTTATTTAGTAGTGTTGCCATGTCACTGAGGTACAAACAAAATTGATCTCATCTTTTTAAGCACAATTACAAGATTGCACAGCAAAATCTGTTCTTGAATACTGACAAATTGATTGCAGTTTTAGCTTGAGTGAGATTGTGAAATCTGTATCCTTCCTTCCTCCCTACCCTGGTGATCAGCTCCAATCTGCGAATAACAACCAATTGTAATATTGGGTGACAACACACACACACGCACACACACACACACACACACACACACACACACACACACACACACACACACACACACACAAACACTACAGTCGACATCCACTGGCACATGCACACAGACGTATTAGGAGTTTAGGATGAAAAGTAGCACCTGGCACTGTGAACTGCCCTCAGAGGATGGTCCCCTGCCACTCGAAGGATGGTCCCCTGCCACTCGAAGGATGGTCCCTGGCTGCTCAGGGGATGGTCCCCTGCTGCTCAGAGGATGGTCCCCTGCTGCTCAGAGGATGGTCCCCTGCTGCTCAGAGGATGGTCCCCTGCTGCTCAGAGGATGGTCCCCTGCTGCTCAGAGGATGGTCCCCTGCTGCTCAGAGGATGGTCCCCCGCTGCTCAGAGGATGGTCCCCTGCTGCTCAGAGGATGGTCCCCTGCTGCTCAGAGGATAGTCCCCTGCTGCTCAGAGGATGGTCCCCTTCCCCAGTATGGCTCCATCACACATCAGACCAGCATTTAACATGATACTACTTGACAGGGCAATGTCAAAAGGTTGATATTCACTGAGCCCCTATTCCATTGGTAACCATGGCTACCATGGCAGCCATATACAACAGTGAACAGCACACCATGATGCACACAGCACTTGCGAAGGAGGGATGTGCCTTAGAACTACTGAGCCGTCCACTCACAAGTTCACACTTGCTCGTGGTCAACTCGCAAGCGACTCGCGAGTGACTCACAAATCTGTACTCACTTCGAGCAAGTTGAATGTGCATGTATATTTGGAAGGAAAAAATCAAAGTTAATATAGCGCTTCTCGAACTAATAAATTGCTCACTAGAAACTACGTATAATAGGAGAAGTAACAACACTTCGAACCACCAGGCCACCGTACTATAGCATACCAGTGCCATATATATATATCAACACGTTCCGTCTTACTGTGACGATCGAAGAGTCATTGTAAACCACTGCATGTTGCTTAGTTATGAATGGTTAATTTTAATATGAAATCAAATGCTTATATGTACATCTCTACACACACACCCCCTCCATCTCACCACTACACACACACCCTCCATCTCCCTACACCATCACTACACAATCCAGCACCGCAAATCAAATACATGTATGACTACATGTAGCAGGAAGAGGGCTATATTAAACCATTCAAAAGGAAGGTGGAAGCTGTTTGGGGACAATGTATCAATTGGGAGAAGGGGAGGGATAAACCATGTAGGAGTTTTTAAAAAGGCATTTAGAGGCACTAACACATTCACATTCTAAGCAGGAGTGGCCATAAATGTGGAGAAGCAGTTCAAAATATGCCCTTCCATATATGGGCTTCAACACAACTCATGTACATGTACACACCTTGTTAACAAGACCATACCAGCTGCAAACATCTAACCTGCTACACTCCACACTCCTCACTCATCGACCACACCTGTACACCCTCACAAAACCACACCCATGGGCCCTCGTAGCAGCAGTCATTAACCCCACAACTTCTCACTCACTGGGCACACCCATAGTGGCAGAGTACATTAACCCCACAACTTCCTAGATTTTTTGACATCTGTCAAAAAAAAACTTCACTGCTGCAACAATTCATGCAATTCCCTTCCCCCTCCCACCCCCAAAGACTCTAAAATGGTAGATTTCCCTGAGCGTCGTTATCACCTACACACCCCTTCACTAAGTACACATGTCTTCACTAGGTACACACATCTCTACAAGTACATACCTATTCACATACAAGTACACACATATCTTCTCTACGTACACATACATGTATCTTTACTAAGTACACATCCACTCACCTACATGTACACTGTAACAGTATGATAAAAACAGGCCATTTTTTTCCTGGTATGTGCTGACAGTGGTAGTTATAACAAGCTGAACCCAGGAGTTTAGTATGACGTTGAAAACAGCAGTCCCTGTAGGTCAGTGCACAAGCATAGGGTTAACTTGTATACCTTGTCTCAATCCCTCACCCACACACATATTTGCATCTTCATCTCTCCTTTGGGACAATCTGGCCCAACCAACGTTTCGACAATACCATGTCAAATGTCTTCCTAACTTTACATACATGTACATGTACACTCTAGCAGGCCCCAACAGGTTGCCATAATTCAAATAATCATGCACTGTTGGGACAATATGACCTCTCAAAGTGGTAGACCTTATGTATTTTTTGTACTGTGCTTCCTCTTTTTGTACAAACTACAGCTGTTGCATCCTTGTAATCTACTCAACAATTTTAGTATCAATAACATGCAGTTATTAAGTAGCTGAGTTTGCTGTCCCATCCATTTGTATGCATCAACTTCATAGCATGGGAAAGTGGTGTGGCAATAAAATCCCTGAACAAGTTGGGCATTTCTAACAAACCACGAAGCCATACTGTATAAACTGTTTACATCAGCTGCTTGTTATCTTGGTGTGTAACATGACAACTTAGTTGCTGTGTTGCATCGTCCCTTTGGATGTGTCAGGGTCAACAGACGTCTGCAAGTCACTGATGTGCAATGTTAAAATGTCTGGTGTGTTGGGATAGTGAAACAAATTGCTGGCCGGGACCTTGGGAGTGGAGAAATGTCCTGGTGACTTCTTGCGGGGTATGTCACAAAAACAGACCATTCTCACAAGGACATTTCTCCACTCGCATGGTCCCAGCAGTTTGTATCACTATCTCAACACACCAGACATTTTAACATTGCACATCAGTGACTTGCAGACATCTGTTGACCCTAACACATCCAAGGGATGATGCAACACTGACAAAATTCTGAAAAGATGGTGCACTACAAAGATAGCAGATCATCATGTAAACAGTTTATACAGTATGGCTTCATGGTTTGCCCTATGACAAAGAAGTGGCACACCAGTTTGAGGTCATATTGTTCCAACAACGCAAAATTAAAGATTGATCATTTGAATTTGGCAACCTGTTGGGGGCTGCTAGCAGCATGTAAAGTAAGGAAGAAGTTTGACATGGTAGTGCAAAATATGGGTACACTTGGGCCTTTCCCCTCTCTCAACTCTCTCCACCTTCACCTTACCTCATTACAATTGTATACACACATCACCCTCTCCCTACACCCTTATATCTTCCTCCTTAGCCTCATATTCACACAGCACACATCACTCCCTCCCTAACCCTAACTCCCTTAGGGGTGTGTAAATTAGATGTGTGTGTGTCACTGTGATAAGGGAGTGTGTGCAGTGGGTGGATGTGCATGGGGTAGTCATGCTGTGAGGGGATTGCAATGTGGAAGGTGGGTGTACATTGGTGTGTACAAGAGGAGTGTGAAGACGACAAGGAGTGTATGTACAGTTGGATTGGTGTGTGCAGGGGATGTGCATATGGGTGAGTGACAAGGAGTCTGCAGTAATTTGTTACAAAAGCAAGTTATCATACACACCATGCACATGTCTTTCTTCAAGGGCTTTAATAAGAATTATCAATTATGAATCCCTCAATGGCAGTGTCGCAAAAAACACTCTTCTTCACAATCCGCGTGAACAATAGGATTGTCTAACACTTAGTTTCACTCCCAAGTACTTACTTTATAATAAAGCGTCAACAGTTTTCCGCGGCCGCTTGACAGCGTCCATGTCAACGACAGCGTCTTAACGAAGAGATCCAAGCGCTAGTTGCATGGTTTGCATTAGAGCGCCGGCATTATAGCGTGTACCAGCGTATCAACTGATAAACTGATGAGACCGATTTTTAAAAATATTTCTTACACGAGTCTAGTACGATCGACAGGTGATAGCATCTAATAATACTCAAAACAATAATTCCTACGTCTCCATATACAACTGCATGACTTTTGAGAATTATATTATTTAGTGTGGTATTACCACTTGCATTGACTGTTATGCCAAACTGTACGTGTTTTCCTGGTGTATGGATATACATGTAGTTGCCAAGTGGGTATGCTTGGCTTCTATTATAGTGTGGTGGTATATAGGAGTCTCAAGCAAGGTCACCTTGTAGGCCTATTTGACACATCCCTTATGACATGACTATTACAATAAACCATGCCAAACTGTTCTCCTGGTGTATGAGCATAGTTATCAAGTGGGTATGGCATTGGGAGAAGCTTGGCTTCTGTTACAGTATAGTATAGAGGGGTCTCAAGTAAGGTCTGGGGACCTCGTAGGCCTTCCCTTACGACATACTGTTACAGTAAACCATGCCAAACTGTTCTCCTGATGTCTGAATATATTTACCAATTAAGTGCCTTGGTACCTAAACACCAAAAACTGTTCTATCCATGTTCCTGAGTAGGGTAAGAATCGTTGGAGTCAGCTGATAAAATTTTTAAGTCAGTTGGGTTGTACCCCTATGTACGTTCAGATAAACATACTTAGATGGCCAGTGGGTATAGGGGCTTACTATGTAGGGCAATGTACACACACACAACACACACATGCCGGTGATCCAGCATATGGCTGGTAGCCACACTACAAGAACTTATGTTTCACCAGTGCACATGTGCCTCCGTCATAATGAAACTTATATGCATTCGCTGAGAGCCTTTTTATAATGATGATTCAAAAACATTAGACAATCTTGTTCAATATAAATGTGATGCATAAAAAATAATATTCACAAAAAGGCAATAAGCATCAAACTACTGATTTTCACAAATGTTTATATATAGCTTGTAATGTCAATGAGCACATCGTAGCTAAAGCATCCACCAGAAGGTCACATTGGAGCCTATTGAGGGGAAGGAAGGAATAGAGCAGTAAATGAAAGGGCATACACAGACATCCAGTGTCACACACACCACATACACATGTGTGTGGGAAGGATGCTTTGTATGGGAAGTAAGGCGCTGTGTGTGGAGAAAGGGTATCATCCCACCCACCTAAATCTGAACTGATATACTGGTTACCAAGTTTGCCTCAAAATGGCTGGCTGAAGTCTGATACTGGGAAAGTCAGTGTGCCCATTGAAAAGGGCATGGATAATGATCTATTAAGTGGGAAGGAGAGGATAAATGAAATGGCACATATGCCAATAATACAACATCAATGGATGGCATGGGCAACACACACACACACACACACACACACACACACACACACACACACACACACACACACACACGCACACACACACACACACACACAAATGAAATGGCATCCAGTGTCATCGTGTGCATGTGAAGGGTGCTTTGTGGGTGAAGGGTGTTGTGTGTGGGAAGTGTACACATTAATGTCTAATGTCCTGGGCTTGCTCTTGGGTGCATGTATGTACATCGCAAGGTACACAAAGCAGAGTTTTTTTTTTTTTTGCATCCTAGTGAAGTTTGACTGCTTTACCACATTGCATAACACCCCAAAGCTTTGAAGGCCTAATACCTTTCGCTGCTCTTACAGCAACTCACCATAGTGGAGGTACGAGAAACTTCCAGTACATAAGTTATTATTTTTAAAAAATATCCATGTATGCCGTATAGTGTACCTCCACTGTGGCGAGTTGCTGTAAGAGCAGCGAAAGGTCTTGGGCCTTTTGCCCAAACAGATAAGGTCTTATGCAATGTGGCAAAGCAGTCGAACTTCTCTAAGATGCAAAAAAAACTCTGCTTTGCGTACCTTGCGATGTACATACTAGCAAGCCCAGGACATTAGACATTATTAATAACACATACACACACATGCACAAAAACACACACACTGATCTATTGATTAGCAAAAGGCAACCCCAAGTAAGCAGAGGTCATTGGACCAGTACAAACCACTCAGACAAGCTGGACTGATGGGGGATCATGGTGAGGGAGCACACATACCTCTCCACTTTCATGCAGTGCAGATTATTAACAGATATGTTCAATGACTTATGCGTGCCTATACCCTTCCACTAATATCCCCCCCCCCCCCCCCCCTTCCCCTTCCCTTGCAGTGTGGAAGGATTGGGTTGAGGAGAAGGTTGGTGTGTGTAGGGAAAGGGGTGGAAAAGGGTGGTGGGTATGGATCAGAAGTGTTACCAGGGAGAAGGGTGGCATGGATTGAAGTACATGTATCAAGGCATCATAATAAGTATGGATTCCCTTTTCGGTCCTCTCCTACAATGCACATCACATCAGCATAATGTCCGAATTGTACACCCCACCTACATATACGAACACTGTACCCTGGGCATCTGGGTGACTTACAGAATGAAGATGAGGACAGGAAATACATTTTGTAGTGTTACAGATGTATCTCGAGATTTCCAATAGTCACATTCAGGGTGCTGTTTTGGACAAGCAGGTTTGGCTGCTGCCTGGTAGACAACATACATGTACAAGTAAAATGATCAAACTCACCACCCCAGTACCTCTCCATTGTCCCAGCCTTCCGTACATACACACACCGTTTCACTACACGTACATGTAGGTAAAAACGTACAAATTGTAAGAAAAGTAGTAAATGTAAGTAGACCAATGTGAGGTGAATGTGGAAATGTGCTTCGTGCATGTGTGTAGGCCTATGCAATAGCCCACGTGACAGTATTACTATATCTTACCCCATTATAAAATCTCGATCGCTCCTCTTCTTTCGCGGTCTGAAACAGTGTTTGCCTTCATGCAGGTAGCGCACCAGCTCAAGCACCAGCTTACTAGTAGAGACATAGTTGGAGCACCGTATGCGGATAGCGTCTTCGCTGTGACACATGATACACATCACATAAACATATAGATCGACACAATATGCCTGCTCGTTTACCGCTTGCATACAGAGAATGTCTACATTTGTAGCGCGAACCGAGTCACCATCGATATGTGCTACGGCTACGTCCGCTCCCTCGTATAATAGTAACCGTTACATTGTAGCGGCTATACCGGCTACCAAGTATACGGAGAACCGGATTTAGAAGGCCTATATAATATTATTGAGTTCCCTCTCCGACCAGCTCCTAATATTAGGGGATAATCCAGGCCTATTAATATTCCTAAAATAACAAATTTACTATCGTCCAAATACATGTAATTGGATATCATATCGTCATAGAATGGTTGTCATGACAATTTACTTGACACGTTTACGTCATTTCTGTCCGGCGATTAATCGCCATAATCGCCAACTATCGCGATATTATCGCGATTATTTCCACCCGGGACAGGCAGTAGGACCTCGCGCTTCCAGTTGGCAAAGAAGCGAATAAGACTTATATCATACTGTAGAATTTAAGTGAAATACGTATCAGTATATAAAATTTTCTACCAATCTTTATTTGGGACAGTCTCCGCGAAAAGGGACCTTAGAGATTAAAATAAAATGTTATAAAATTTCCTCACGTTTGAATCACTATTGCGTCCGAACTGTTAAAGCTATCCACTTCCTATTTTCAACACTTCATACTATACCTTTTCTCTATGGTAAAATATTTTTAAGGGCCTTGCATATGCTCCATACCAGTATTGCAACGTTCGATACCCCACCGGGTTCAAACCCGCCATAACTTTCTGTAGGAATAATGAAATCGCTTCAAATTCGGTTCGTATGTAGAGAGGTCCTTTACCTATCGATTTGCTTTGTTCGTTAATTTTTATGCCATCCGTTACGGAGACACAGTTGAACAAACTACGCGCACGATTTCCCGCTTGATTCGCGCCGATGTTATAATCCCCGCCTCCCCATACATCAAGCGGGAGTGCGGGACGCTATTTGTCCAAATCATTGGCGCGAATCGAGCGCGAAAATGTGCGCATAGTTTGTTCAACTGTGTCTCCGTGACGGATGACATAAAAATTAACGAACAGAACAAATCGATAGGTGTAGGACCTCTCTACCTACAAACCAAATTCAGTTGAAGCGATTTCATTATTCCTACAGAAAGTTATGGCGGGTTTGTACCCGGTGGGGTATCGAATGTTGCAATACTGACACGGAGCAAGTGCAAGACTCCAAAATGTACTTTTCCATACAGTAGTAAGAAGTATTGAAAATAGGAAGTTGATAGCCTTAACCGTTCAAAAAAGTTAGAATGATTCAAACGCGAGGAAATTTTATAACATTTTATTTTAATCTCTAAGGTCCCTTTTCGCGGAGACTGTCCCATTTATACGTATAAAAACCTACGTATTTATTTATTGGGTGAAGTTAAAAATTACGTATACGTATTTGATATTCATTATGCCTACGATGCAATATTTCGTGAGCTTAGAACGTTCGGTGTTGAGCCTTGTCCTGTCCAGTGGCGGATCTAGGAATGGGGCTATAAGGGGGGCGGTTGGTTGGAGGGGCGGCCGGGGGCGGGGAGCGCTGTAAGCTCTCGCATCGGGGCCTGGGGCGGAGCCCCAGAAGCTTTCACATTTTTCGCTTCAAAGCCGCAAAAAATCAGCGTATTCGCAGCGAATTTACATACGCGCGAAAGACAACGAAGTTTATTGCGACAACGCGCCTCGTAACGGTCGTCAACAGGCGTCTAAGAATATTGGATATGCTCGCGTGAGCAAACCGTACTTCTCCTCTATATTGTCGTTGTGATGTATGTAAATCGCTTTAGAGGTATGGTGATGTAGCAATTGAAGCAGCAGCAGCTGTGAAAATGTACGGAACGGTGCACCTAATTAAACCTTTAGTGACAATCGGTAGACTATGTACTTGTACATTTAAAGACTGAAACTTTGTTATTGTTAATTATGATCGTGATTCAGTTAAGTTAGTATACACCTATCAGTGGCGTAGGAAGGGAATATAGAGTGCAGCGGCCAACAAAGGTGGTTCCCCCGCCTCCCCGGGGAGGGTACGGGAGGGGGGCACCCCTCCCGGCCAGCTAGGGGTAAGCTCCCCCATCGGGGTCTGGGGCGGAGCCCTAGAAGCCAACGCTTTTTGTGTAGAAAACCCCCCAAAACAACGCTAAAACTGTAACCAGGTTAATTTGTTTTGAGACCTTGCCTCTGCGCATGTAATATAAAATACAAAACGGCTATAGTGCAGCCAAGGCCACTTTTGGTAACCGTTGTACACTGGGTAGCCTAGCTTGAGCTAGCTCTCGCGATCGATTTGAAGACCACTTGCATGTCATTAACTATAGGAGCAATTGCTCAGCAATAATTGAATTGATACATGCGAACCTATTATTATAATATATTTTTTGTTGTTGTGAAAAAGTGCAGCGGCCATGGCCGCTGCTGCCGCCCCAGCTCCTACGCCACTGCCTATGCACATGCAGGCAAGATTTCGAAGGAACGTTCGCGGTTATTAAATAAAATTTCCGGTATTAGATTAAAATTCGTAATCACTGAAACTTTTAAGAAATTGCCGCCCCCCCCCCCCCACACACACACACACACAAAAGGTGTGCTTTCTAGATGCGCGTGCGTTACGTACGGTAGGAAGTGCGCGCGCACGCTGTGTGGGGGGAGGGGGGGAGGGGGGGCGGCAATTTCATGACAGGGGCGGCATTTAATATGAATGGGGGGGGGCGGCCGCCCCCCCCCCCCCCCCCCCCCCCCCCCCAAGGCTATGCTAGATCCGCCACTGGTCCTGTCCTTTGTAATACATGTAGTATAAACATGCAAGCCGCACTATTTAGATTGTGGCATTTACCGTTCGTTTCCGCTGTGGGTACGGTGCCGTATTTGGAACTTCTCGAAAGACGACGCCGTAATTACGTATCGATCATCTTTCGGCAATTATAAATTGAATATTACGTAGCCCTTGTTAGCTAAACCATGCATTATTAAAAATACGTATCCGTATTGCGTATTACTTTTATACCAACCTTTATTATTCGTATTGCACTTAAATTCTACAGTACATGTAATTCATAAAGGCCTGAATAACTGCTTGCTGCCGCAGTGGCGTGGTGGCTACTTATTGGCTGGGGGGGCACTTGCATATTTGGCGCCCCCCCCCCCCCCCCTAAGCCATTTTAACGCTTGTATGAGTAAATCATTGTACATGCGCTAACTGAACGGTTGATTGCGATGTTAAAGAAGTGCTCTGGACAATTCGGATGAGCTTTGCTGTACAATGGCTTTATTAGAAAAGCACATGCATAAGAAGTTTCTTCTCTACTGTCATCAACATGAGCCCTTCTAACCTTTCTAGAGATAATACGTAGATCTCTGGCCTTTAATTCTTGCATCATGGTATAGATCGGAGACTTGCTTTAACTCTCTTTAGTACCGAAAAGCTGCGTACTGCAACTGCATGCTATCGAATACTGCTTGCACAATTCAGAAAAAGCATTCAGAACGTGGTACTGCATGCATGAGGTTGCAGAGAATTGATAATGCAATGGATAGTACCACGGTATTTTCTCTACATATGTCATCAGTGACAGCTTGCTCACTCTCTTATGCAGATCAACATGCATGTTCTGATTCCTCGTAAAAGCTATAAAACTTATTAAAGACTTGAGCAAAACTGAACTTGATAACTCCTCCGCGCATCCAAGTGTCAAGACCTATGCATACGTTTAGCTTCTTCATCAACACTTCCTTCTTCACTTTCATTTACGATACGATGCTCCAATCAGATTTCTTTCTTTTCCCTTTGTCTTCCATCGAACATTTCTTACAACTGAAAACTGATATATTCCGATCAGACTATGCATGCGCGTGCCGGCGAGGATCGAGCGTTAACATCTTTAAGATTGACAAAGAGGTATACCGTATAGTACCATACACGAATAAGCTTCCCCCCTTTAAACGAGCGTATCTTAGTAATCATGAACGCAGTTGCGTGCTGTCGTTTAAAATCATGTTGCAATACCAGTTCTTTCTTGAAATATTGAAACAGGTACGCGGAAGCGTTAATGATTACGAAAATACGCTCGTTTAAACACGAAACTTTTTTTTCCGGTGGGGGCGGAGGGGGATTATTCTAATTACACATGATACGGTCAAAGTTAATTTTTTCAATAGTACTAAATTGCACGGCCTTGGTTCCAACAAGTGATTGCCGATTCAATTTTTTTTTCATTGCCTAGGCTATGATTTACGTATCGGAAAAATAAATTGTTACAACCTTTCAGTTTTAAGGCACCCCTTGTGCTCGGGTGGCGCCCCCATTTTGAAGCCCCGCAGGGGGGGGGGGCATAAGCCCCGCAGGGGGGGCATTTGCCCCCCTGGCCCCCACGCCACTGCTTGCTGGTCAGAAGCTACACCCAAGCTACGTGTGACTGTCACGCGAAAATTCAATTAAAATCACTAATTGCGCATGCTCGCAATCCGATTGTACCGTTCAGATTCGAACGCCACTGGCCACGATTTTGCCGAAAGATTCTAAAGACCCTACTCCATCCGCTGCTGTGGCGTGGGTCTGGGTACGAGACCACTGAGGAAGTCATTCAAATGTCTGTGTCTGCCAGATGTGAGCTGTTCTTGGCCGATTTTATTAGGTGGACATGGAGAAGAGGAAGCAGCGGCGACGGAATCATGGCCGCCGGCGGCTCCACTTTCTGTACCGTGTATTAGTTATTCATGAACTTATCAATTACTCATATCAGTTAAATCGCTAGTGAGCAACAGGTATAAACACATGAGTGACAGCTTACAGTTGCTACTGCACCCGCTGCTCTCTCCACGTGATTTGTGTTTCATAAGAAAATGGCTTCAAGTTCAGTGTTGTGTTTCATAAGAAAATGGTTTCAAGTTCAGTGTTGTGTTTCATAAGAAAATGGCTTCAAGTTCAGTGTTCTGTTTCATAAGAAAATTACTTTCAGCCCTCTTTGACACTGTTGTGAAGAAAATGGCAAACTCAGTTGCCTCTTATATAGCCAAATCGAAAAGAAGCTTATATGGTTGTCTAATGCTGATACAGCGCTCATATCAATCGGTTTTAGCAATTGGAAGGACGCTGCAAAGAAATTTCCGATACACGAGGCTAAGATATATCATAAAGAAGCCTGCCTAAAGGTCATCATTTTGCCATCAACTATACATGTACATCAGTTGCTTCCAGCCTCTCCTTGCAAGACGAAGTAGAATGCAAAGAGAGGTAGCAGTGTTCTTTCGAATATGAGATATTTAGCAAGACAAGGGTTGCCCCTAAGAGGGCATATGCGATGACAAAACAGAATCAAACTTTTTCAGTTGCATTAATCAATGCATAATATCCGTAATTCCTTGTTTCATTACTTTTTATACTCAATTGCTGTCTACAAATCCTACCACCAATTTAATTTTTATTTTTATATCTTGTTTCAATCCATTTTTTTCCCCGGTGGGTTCCTCATTATTCATAATGGCGGCTACACTTTTGTATTCCTTCCGTCACCGCTGGAAATGGGACACCATCCCACCAGGATGAGGGGTGGACCACTCTGGAAAGGTGGGTGTATGTGTGCCATGTCCCACAGATATGTTGCCAAGGGGTGTACTGCTCATCTGCATGTGTGATGTTGTGCTTGCTATTCCCTCCTTTGCTCTTCTCTCCTTCCCTTTAATTCCTCTCTTCTTCCTTCTCCACCTATTTGCCCCAACACAGCTGGATACAAGGGATACAGTTTGGCCATGATGGTAGACCTATTCTGTGCTGTCCTCAGTGGTGGTCCTTTTGCCCACCACATATGAAAATAATCTGGTAAGCATCTTTTGTGAATGGCTAATTGCTTTAATCCACACACCATGTACATACTCACATCAGGGACAGACATTTATTGCAATTAATCATGATGACTTTGCTACCGGCTTTGAAGAATGTACAAGTACCTTCAGTCAAGAGAAGAGGGCTTTGAATCCTGTGAAGATAGTTGTGATGGAGGTTCTTGTGTATTACATGTGCAGGGGGGGAGGGGGGGGGGGTAGTCACATGCCAGAACTTTCAAGACCTTAGCTGTTTAAAAGAAATCGTTTGATTTAATGATGCCGGTGATATAGCAAGTGACTATCTTATACTGCTGTGATGTGACATTGCACTACATAATATTCCAAGGAAACAAGGAATTACGGATATTATGTATTGATTAATTTATAAATATTACATACCTACATTAATCTACCTGCCTGAAATTTTGTGCTAAATGTAGATATGTACATGTAATATTTATTAAGTAATGCATTACTTAATAAATATTACATGTACATATCTACATTTAGCACAGAATTTCAGGTAGGTATGCATGAATGCAAATTATCCGTATGTTTCCTTACTTACAAATACTACATCACCAGTTTTATTTAAAATTTTATATCTTGTTTCTTTAGATCCTGGTGTATAGTACCATTTGATGTATCGGTCCAATCATTGGAGGATTGGTACGTATTGTAACTTCTACATAACGTATTTCCAAGCAGTTTAACGCTATATTATGAAAGCACATGACTCTATTATCATGATACATATTTCAAAAGTACCTAGTTGATAGGAGGCTCTTGATGTAGTACTTTGAAACGTATTGTGACTTACAAGTCACAATGATGCGGTATTTTGCGTTTTGTGCGAGATCGCGTACAGAAAAGGCCCTGTATTGTAAATATTATGCACATCCAAGTGTTGATAAAAACATACTAAGAACACAGATGCATCCAGTGTGTGGAGGTAAGTTTCAAAAAGTCAATAGGTTGTTTTTAAAAAAATGTCGCTTATCTTAATTGAAATGTAAGATACAATTGGTCAATCTATGGTCAAAATCAGCTGGTTAAAATGCTCTTTTTTTCTTGTTTGGCACAAGCTACTGAGGAGACTTCATTTGGACGCTCCTTGTGCATGATGCCGTTCAATGTGTCTTAAAAGAGTGGAATGTTCCCTTGGGAACGGCTTGTGGCAATAATCACACCATGCAAGCTTTATCTGCGTACCTTTTCTCCTTCGATGTATGGCCCTTTGAATGAGACCAGCCGGGCAGCGGATGCGTTTATCTACCTTTGCAAAGACTTAATCTCACAAGTTCACTCGCGGGATTGTATTCCTAGAAACAGGTTTGAGCCGCTGTTCTAACCAACGGAGATGAATTACGCTAAGCCTAAGGCTAAGTTGATCGACATCGTAACGTTACGCGGAAATAATTAAAAATTAAAATTTCCAATAATTTGGCCTGCCAGGCTGGCCAGCCTCAGGTCGGACCCCTAGCGGGCCTACGGCAGCCCTGCTCAAGATCAATACTGACGATTATAGCTGACTTGTAAAACTGGTTTTGCCTGCATGCCTTTGTTCTGCTATATAATTAAAAGCAGCTCGTGTATTGTCAGTTGAATTAAATGTCCGTTTTTGTGATGTAAATATAATCTGTTAATAGCACATTGTGCCTATCGCATACACGCCTAATAAAGACCGCATTACTAGGATTACATATCGTGTATGTGAACACTCGTATACTGCATCATGTCTGCATGGCGTACAAAACTTTAAACTAGTGGCTAATGCAGCAAAACTGTATAGCTTTGTAAAACTAGTCTTGAGCAGGTGTTAAAAGTAGACCAATGGGTCTTCTGCGCTTAGCCCGGTCCGATACTCCAATAAGTCCAAATTCAACTTTGGCATGTAGTAGATCTTCAAATGAACGTACTCCTCATCGTCGACACGAACCTACATGCAAGTATTAGTGAGCATTGAAATTAAACGGCGTTTCGCGAATCCGTTCTATACCTTGATGAACAATATGGCAGAGTCGCTGATGCAATGCGGAGGTCGACATCCCGTTTCAGCGTATGCGTACTCGATGGCTTCGTATACCTCAAATGTTCTCTGGGTCTTACTCTCCAATGTCTCCTTAACCTGCATGTGGATATCGTCCAATAATATTAATATAGCAACACAACTACACAAGTATATTAATAATAATATACATAGTCGGCTGTTGCTTGCGTGGAAGGTGTGGCCGGTTTCACTTCAGTTAATGTCCCATTCGACGCAGCGTTGCGAAACAAGAACGCCGAAAGAACCAAAGTGGCGATGGAGATGAGCGTTGGCCAGTACATGTCGATAATTTTTCAAGCGCTGAGTGGCGATCACGAAAGTGGTAAGTTATTTATATACAGGGCTATAGAGTGGCTATATGCATGACATCATAAATTAGCATTTATATAGATGTATTATCCCGGCTTCGAATTATAATTAACGTTCTTACTCGCGTTTTTCTCGTCATTGCAAGGATTAACCTGGATGGAAGATGGGGGGAGGGGGGGGGGGGGGGTTCGAGACATCAAAAACGGTGGAAGTAACTAGCTAGTAACACTAACAGGGAGAGGGATACTGAAGACGGTGGGTTATAGTGAAGGGCTGTGCCCATCCCGCCCATCCAGGGGGTATGGGTGAGCATTGGCGTCTGGCAGCCGGGGTGAACCAAATAACTTATTAATGAAAATGTGGTACCAGCCTTCCTATACCAAGCAGTAAATAGGACTATGTAGTAGAGAAAGACTCATTGCGAGAAATTTCGGACGTTCATTAGCAATTCCTGGCCAATTTTGCAAACGTCCGTCACATTTCCCGCGCACGCGTCCATAGGAATGTATGGGATAAAGTTAATTTTTGAATGCCATATATCAGAGAAAGCCGGTAGTAAAGGTTTACAGGACTCAAATGATGGATAGCATAAAAATCTTTCACTCTTCTGGGTTGGTGTAATTTTTAGCCCCTTCTGCTGGGTTCCTCAGAAGAATTAGTACATTCCCATAGAGATGTATGGAAAATGGCTATTTTAATAATGATTTTTCATCACTATTATTCATTTTGCTCTGAACTGAAGATAGGAAAGTTAGTTATACAGATTTCAGAAGATACTAAAATGATCCAGGCAACTTTCTAGCAGGTTTATATGCCCATAGGCTTGGTTCCCTGGGTTCCTGGGGCACTTTTGGTCATCAGGGTACATGTTTGGTTGTAAAATAATTAAAAACCGCCCGCGGATGACAATTAAACTATGGCGTTCAGTTCTGGCCCAGTTGGAAGTAACAAACTCCACTGCGCGCAAATTTGGTATGTTCTTTGTTTGGGTTTTCGTTGGCTTGGGATACTAATATAGAGCTTCTAAGTCCTAGCTAGGCCGTTTCAAGCCTGGTTTCAAGATTATGGTCTGTCAAACGCGGAGTGGTCTATGTCTATCCGATGGACATTAAACGTTACTACCGTACGTGTCTATTTCAGGAAAACCAAGGCATCACAGACACTTATGGCGAAGTAAGGCCCTATAACTTTCTATATTCGACCACGTGATATGGCTCTATGAGTATGACAGCTGGGAAACGTGCGTTTTCTTTTGCTACTTTTTCAAAAGGGTGCGTGCATATCCACATTTGTAAATGCTATCGTTCTATATAGAATTTGAAGCGGACAAGCGAAACACTGATACGGGACAAAGACGAGCCATATAAGGATATGTGCCCAATAATATTATCATGTGCAAGGCAATGATTTTACTACGTAACTATTCTTTTTAGGCCAGTGGCGGATGTAGTCAGCGCGCGATCTTCTCGTACTGAGTGGATTCCTGTATGAGCTGACAACGACCCTCCAGATGGAACCTCTCTATGGCAACACCTTCTCATTAAAAGGTCTTCCGTGATCCACCACTAACTGGCTGTAGCTGCCCTCATATCCCAGGTGTGTGGATTTCCCTATACTACCTCATAAAGCACATTTATATAGGTGTCATGTGATACATATATAAACACACACACACACACACACACACACACACACACACACACACACACACACACACACACACACACACACACACACACACACACACACACACACACACACACACACACACACACACACACACACACACACACACACACACACACACACACACACACACACACACACACACACACACACACACACACACACACACACACACACACACACACACACACTGCTCTGGGTGGAGGGAGGTAGTCTTGTGAGATAGCCTTGTGGAGGTAGAGGAGAGAGCCTTGTGAAGGTGCATGGATGGGAGATATCCTTGTGGAACAAGAGTAAGCTTTGGTTGGGACAGTTTTAAGGAAAGATAATACAGGCCCTTCTCCCTAGAGATAAGGAATTTGATAGTGCATCCCAGATGCAGCCACTGGGATATGAATCAAATTAAGTTAAGATGTAAAGGGTCTATAAAGCTGAGAAGGAAATACGTGTTACATGCATGTAGATGTAGGACCAATTACAATTGTCCACCTTTACCTTCTGAGGCTGAGGGTTTGGTTGTACACACAGGACAGTCACCAGTTGTCTGCCAGGAGAGGAGGCTTACCTACATGACCACCTGGTATGGACCTGGGAGGACTGGACTCAAAGTTTTGCATCTCATGGACTGTGCCAGCCACCCTTCCAACATGCACCTGGTGAAAGCACTTCAGCACCCAACTCAAATGGAAGGCTTTGTGTGGTCTAGCTATATGTACATGGCTCTGCAGATGTGTGTAATACATGTAGGTGATTGGTGTAACAGTTATACGGTGTGTATTTATTTGGTTATCTATTGGTTGTGTATGTGTGTGTGTGGAAGGTTCAAGAAGGGCTGGTATTAACAGAGTACATTGTAGCTGTCAACATCTTTGTGGTCACCTATTTAATTATAGGGTGGTGGCATGTGGTGATTTGTGTAAACGTTTCACATGCATGGTAGTACATACATACATGTAGTTCTACCTAGCTGTGCCTTCATGCCATCGATCTGTTCATTGATGACATATCAGAGCTGCATCATGGCATCCTTTTCTGTGCCATTGCTTAGTATTTGTAGGGGCAAATTACACAGACAGGTGCATGTATGTGATCTACTTATAAGTTATAACCACTCTCCGAGTACGTTTACGGCTGTTCATCCTTGTTGTATACCTTGGCCGACATTCCGGCGGAGTTGGAAAGAAATAGACTTCTCGTATACGTAGCAGAGCAGCTGCGTATATTGGGTCTGGAAACGAGACTGCTATGGAAGTAGCCATTAATCAACGATATACATATACATAACAGGACAGAGAGTGGAAAGTCCAGCTGGGAATATCCGCCGCCCATGCATATGTGAATTCTAGTGGAAGGCAATGTTCTAAATTAACACACCTCCACGAGAACTTCTAGTATGTTATCAAAAACAAGCCAGTCGTGGTGGTAAACGTCAGAGCGATGCAAATGCAGATATATATATATATAGGGACGGAATCGCCCGTGCATCTTAACCGCTAAACGAGCGGGGTACTCTCGACTCTCGTATAGTGACACCGTGGTAGCTACTCCACAGCAGCCGTTCTATCAGCTCGACCTTCGCGTTTTGGGGGTTTCAAGCCTACATGTATATAGTAATACTAAGTCTTACTTCCAACATGCGTCCCTCGTTCACAGTCCAATTGAAGTTCAATGTTGTACATGTACGTCTGGCTAGCAAGACTAGCGTATACCAAGAATGATTGATAGCAATCGAGTGTAGTGCTATTATATCCACAATACTAATCAGACGGGTACAAATATAGGCTTGATACCCAACCCTCCGCCAAAAGGCTAGCCATGCCTAGTCTCGTTCCCAGACCCTATTTATTGACAAACAAGGTGTTCTCAATAAATAGGGTCTGGGAACGAGTAAATAACATATCACGTGACCTCCAGAATGTATCCAGTGGCAGGGGCACGAGTAAAACTAAGCGTATGCTTAGATCTCTAAAATCGACGATAGCTTTAGTTCGGAAGGATTTTATGTAACAGCGATTGCTATTCCTAACTTTCCTGCCATGCAGACATACAATTAACGTATTACAAGACAATAATAATAATATATTTTAATAAATTAATTAGCTGTTTTAATAACGTGATAAATCTCTAAAGTACCTAGTGAGTTTAATGGTGCAATCAGATTTTTAAAATCACAATTGTAAGCCGAGTTATGCATTGATGTCCACAATTTCTTGACATGTATACAGTGGAAACCGTGGTACATGACATTAAAAAAATTTTCCTGCTCTTCAATGTTTTGAATTGGTTTTAACAATAATGGTAATTCTAACAATGCAGTTTGGTTGGCAAATTAGTTGTCAACAAGAGTTTGAAATTGAAACTTGTCACGTGACTTCTTGGTTTCTATTTTTGGAAATGTGTGCCCCTCGTTCAGCAAAAGTAATTCTAGCTCATTTCTCCTCCGTTCGGAAACGGATGAGGCTGAACGTTGGCACATAACTACCACGCACATAGCTATATCACTTGGTCGGGCCAGATGTTGAATGCGGTAAACAGTTTGAGGACCGCGGCTGCAAATGTGCTGTTTTAGGGGGAGACGCGTTTAGCTGTTTGTCTCGTATCGCGTTGTGTTTATGCTACCGTAAGTTCACAGTGCATAGAAAACAGATATGTCTATCTGAAACGCTCGTTTAATGTCAACTTTCGTTTACTTTGTCGCAAAAAAGTTAGCCTCGAAAGGTTGGGTCCTAAAAGTCAGCCATTTTCAGATGAAAACATTACAATTATTTACATTATTGTGGTTATCGTTGTTATGAGTGAAGCGAACAAGCTGAAAACGGCTACCACGAAGAGCTAGCAAAGAGGTACTGCCACTTTGGGAGAAACAAAGAAATGCTCCAAGGGGAAACCCCAAAGCTGCAGGTTTTAAGAAATAGTGAGCAAAGAACTGGAATCGTTAGCTCAGCATTGATGCTAGGGCACTCGCACTGAGAATGTACTACATTGAACTGAGCACTCTTTGCATCAATCAGAGAAATTACCTCGCTCAGTTCGATGTAGTACATTCTCAATGCGAGCATCGATCCTAGCATCAATGTCAGACAGGTTTGGCATGTGCTGGGTTAACGATTCCAGTTCCTTGCTCGTTATTTCTGAGTAATAAGATGCAGTCCCTTGAATTCGACTCGTCAACTTGATAGATTTAACGATTGCCTCTTCACAGCTGCAGCTCTGGGATTTCCCCTTGGAGCACTTTTTTTACTTTCCTAAAGTGGCAGTACCTCTTTGTTAGCTCTTCGTAGTAGCCCGCGTAATACTGGACCTTCCGTTTGGTTCTGAAAAGAACTGTTATCCGCTTGTTCGCTTCTTCCATCTTCACTCATAACAACGATAACCACAATAATGTAAATAATTGTAATGTTATTCATCCGAAAATGGCTGACTTTTAGGACCCAACCTTTCGAGGCTAACTTTTTTGCGACAAAGTAAACGAAAGTTGACATTAAACGAGCGTTTCAGATAGACATATCTGTTTTCTATGCACTGTGAACTTACGGTAGCATAAACACAACGCGATACGAGACAAACGGCTAAACGCGTCTCCCCCTAAAATAGCACATTTGCAGCCGCGGTCCTCAAACTGTTTACCGCATTCAACATTTGGCCCGACCAAGTGATGTAGTTATGTGCGTGGTAGTTATATGCCAACGTTCAGTCTCATCCGTTTCCGAACGAAGGAGAAATGAGCTAGAATTACTTTTGCCGAACGAGGGGCACACATTTCCAAAAAAAGAAACCAAGAAGTCACGTGACAAGTTTCAATTTCAAACTCTTGTTGACAACTAGTTTGCCAACCAAACTGCATTATTAGAATTTCGTTAGTTCATACCATTATTGTTAACACCGGTTCCGTTAGAATCGAATGTTTTTTTGGGCTATTTTGTCGAACTCAAGTTTTGGAAAATTAGTCGGACGACCTTTTTTAGCCACAAAACCATAAGAACATAGTAGTACAACTCTCTGCATGAGGGTCTGCGCTATTTCTAGCGTCCTATGTACTTCTCGTTGTAACCTGTATTTGTTTTTAGTCAAACGGTTGGACGCTTCACAAATAAACGTACACTTTTTTCTGAAGCCTTTTCTAACATCGAAAACAGTCCAAATATACTTAAATTTGTAAGATGCGTCGGTTTTGTACACATTTAGACCGTCTAACTGTATGCGAGCGTTGAAACAAGCACTTTTTGTTATGTCGATCTTTGTGGCCGCGTTCCCAGACCGATGTATTATTCCGCGAGTGTCGAACTTTGGCTGGTATATAAGTCTACGCGTGCGCTATTTTTGTATACAGTCATATATAGTAGTGTTCATACTACACATCTGAACATATATGTCATCACTGCTGCTAAACAGAAGCTGCTTGCATGTGCTCTGTCTGTTACTCGCTCTGGCTTATTTCCCGTCTTTTTGATGTAGTGGTGGCTGCAGAGATATACCTCCAGTTCCACTTGGAGATAGATATCCTTATCCATATCCAATGCAAATGCTCAAAGCTTATCCTTGCCTTCTTTTGCCTTCCAGAGCTCCCTTCATCCCTTCGATGCTTTAGCCTCATGCAGATTTCCTGCCAATGCTTTGATACACACTCCTGGCAGTGGAACTTTAATAGCTTTTTGCAACTGCAGCTCAGCCAGGCAAACATATGGCTTGCTGTCAAATAACTCTGAACATGTGTAGTCATATGACAGCAAGCCATGGCCATGTGCTTGGCCATGTGCAGTCATATGACAGCAAGCTACAGCCATGTGTAGTCACATGACAGCAAGCCACAGTCATGTGCAGTCATATGACAGCAAGCCACAGCCATGTGCAGTCATATGACAGCAAGCACAACCATGTGTAGTCACATGACAGCAAGCCACAGGCATGTGCAGTCATATGACAGCAAGCCGTGCATGTGTAGCCATATGACAGCAAGCCACAGCCATGTGCACAGCAAGCTACAGCCATGTGCAGTCATATGACAGCAAGCTACAGCCATGTGTAGTCACATGACAGCAAGCCACAGGCATGTGCAGTCATATGACAGCAAGCCACAGCCATGTGCAGTCATATGACAGCAAGCATAACCATGTGACAGCAAGCTACAGCCATGTGTAGTCACATGACAGCAAGCCACAGGCATGTGCAGTCATATGACAGCAAGCCAGGCATGTGCAGTCATATGACAGCAAGCTACAGCCATGTGCAGTCATATGACAGCAAGCACAACCATGTGACAGCAAGCTACAGCCATGTGTAGTCACATGACAGCAAGCCACAGGCATGTGCAGTCATATGACAGCAAGCTACACTCATGTGCAGTCATATGACAGCAAGCTACAGTCATCTGTAGTCATATGACAGCAAGCTACATCCACGTGCAGTCATATGACAGCAAGCCACAGCCATGTGTAGTCACATGACAGCAAGCCACAGGCATGTGCAGTCATATGAAAGCAAGCCACAGCCATGTCTGACCTTCAAAATGTGTGCCTGAGTTTCCATCACTGGTGTCTATCTGGGTTATGCCTGAGCGACACATTCAGCCGATCTGGTGATGGTTCAGAATTAGATAAAGCTATTGTCTTGCTTGGTTGACCACGCTTACGTGGATGCCGCATGCAGCACTTTATGCAGTCTGTTCCTGCATGGCAATTGTTGCACGCTGGCTTCTGAGAAAAATGTTTATTTTGCAATAACTTAAATGCGCATGCGTAAAATAATAGGTGTAAGTCTGGGAACGAGTTTATGCACCTAACAGAGCAGTTTGTACATAAACTATGCTAGCTATGAACATGCTATTCACTAGGCCTCTATTTGGTATCTAGGAGAATCCAAAAATGCCATCAGATTTTGTTGAAAAGCGATAGAAAAAAAGTGTACTGATCAGCTCTCGAACATCAAAAAAACGGGAAAGTGCGTAAGTCTCACCCGATACAAGTATGTAGTTATATATGCCACAAAGCTAAAATTTATACCAAATGACTCATCGAGAGTTGGCCTATCAGAAAATATGCTTTGTAAAGCGCACAGACCTTTTCCGACTAATTTTCCAAAATGTTGGTTCGACAAAAAATACATTCGATTCTCACGGAAGCGGTGTTAAAACCAATTCAAAACATTGAAGAGCAGGAAAAAAATTTTAATGTCATGTATCATGGTTTCCACTGTAGGGTTGCAAAGGGGTAATGCACTCACAGAACAACATATAATTATGTTGCTGTGCACAGTTGGAGGTATGGCTGCTTTGCCACACCCCATATGAGGCTACCATAGCCACTGTCTTGATAACTGGGGCATCCTTGCCGATGTTTGCACTGACTGACGTGTCATTGCTTTTGTGACTCTGGAGTATATATAATTCACTGTGTGTGTTTTTTTTTACTGCCAGTTAGACCCCAGCCTCTTTACTGCCTGGGTAATATGTTTTGGTGCCTAGCTGTATAGCACTTGTAATGGTTGTATTGAGAGAACATTGGCAAGAACATTATGATTGTGTAAAGTTCTTATTTATTTGTTGTGCACTATGTTTGTATGTGAGTGTGTGTGAGCATTGCCTGTACTTAAACACATCCATGATGTCAAATAATCAAAGCAACATGTACTACGCTAATGTTGTCAGCTTCTGAACGTTCGTCTGCGAGCTAGGGTCTTGACAATGATGGGCCATCCTCCCAAAGTGCATGACATACATGTATATACACACATACATTAGGCCCTTCTAAAAAAGGCACAAACACCTGTATGGCAGTACACACACACATACACACACACACAAACATACACAAACACACACACACACACACACACACACATAACCAGGTTCGTTTATGTGTCCATTGGTGTGGAATAGTAGTATGAATCCTTGCGGGCAGTGGAAGCAGGTACAATTGTATGTCTGGTCAGTGTGATCAAGCTGGCAAACCATAGCTCTTCTGGTTAGTAGTACATGTATGTCACTGTACGTATGTGTTGTGCTTTTTGAGCATGTGTGTGCACATGTATTACAGGTGTATTTTTATGTGGTATGCACGTGCATACATTTTAGTGTTGTGCTTCTATGTGTATGTGTGTTTAAGTGTGTGTTAGGGTACTGTTTAGGGAACTAAACAGAGTTTAATGGGGCTCTGGTAACTCTCTATCAGCATTTGTGGGCAGAGGCTTGCGGTTACATAGGCTCATGGTCTTAGGCGAATGGGAGCCTCATTCTCCCTATTGTTACCCTTTGTGCACCATGGCCACCTTATGAGACTATATGCACACATGGGCAGCCTCCCAGCAGTCCACTGGTGCTTCAGGAGAGCTTGTCTGTTTGCATTACCCACCCTGCTGCGTCACCTTTGTACCCTTTCTGTGTATTTCGTACTTACTGCCATCATGCCCATTCATATTAAATACAGCCAGGGCGGGTTCCCAATGGGCTTGACCTTCCAACTCGGGGACCCAACCCTGGGCCAGCGTCCTGGCTTGGTACACAGGTCACCCAGATGGTGGCCAGGGCCACCAACTGGTGCTTGTCTCCCCAAGTCTACCCCCACATAATGCATGGCTTGGCCACAGGGACTCCCAACTGGTGATCTGCGTCACTCACGGGAGCTCCCCACGGCCAACAGGTTGGGGTTGGCAGGGTCACAGCTCAGACGGGTTCTCGCTCTGGTCCCCTATTCTTGCCAATCAGTCAACTGAGTGTGTTGGACAGAAGCAATTGTAGCTGAGGAGCTAGGGGCTGGGTGCATACACCTACTTAGCCTGGGGAAGTTACTAGGCTTGGTAATTAATGTGTTAGTGTGTGTGTTAGTGTGTGCGTACACGTGTGTATGTGTGTACACGTGTGTGTGTGTACACATGTGTGTGTGTGTACACATGTGTGTGTGTACACATGTGTGTATGTTTGTACAAAGGTGTTGTGTACACATGTGTATGTGTGTTAGTGTGTGTATGTGTGACGTTTGTATGTGTATGTGTGACGTTTGTGTGTGTAGTGTACACATGTGTGCATGTGTGCATGCAGCTACAACATTTTGTACACACTGTACTTGTGTGTATATACCAGTATGTGCATGTGCATCTGCATATGTTTACCTTTGTCTGTGTGTGCTTATTTCTGTGCGAGTAGGCACAGGCAGAAGAATGAAGCTTAAAGATGCTCAGAATGTGGTTATTAGTTTGAAAGGGGCCAATGTACATCGTAATTTTGGAGCATTCAGAAAGAAAATATGGCAGAGGGTTTAGCTAGAGGCCTGGCAGCTTCCATGGAGGAGGCACTGTAGTATTACTGCCATCAAGTGGCTGTGTGCCCAAAGAATCTATCCTTCTCAATAGTCTTGAACTTTTCAGCAAAATTTTATATGTGGTATATTTGCATGATGTGATGTCTTTATATATTTTTATCCTGATAGGATCAAGCTTTACATTGATGGAAACTGGGAGATTTGATGTGAACTTATATTGGTGTATTGTTGCATCTGTACATGTATGTACATGTACATGTTGTGTATTATTCAATCTGTACTGGTTGTAACTGAACTTTTCCATCCATGTACATGTCATGTTAATAGATGTCTTACATAAATATTATAAAGGGGTGTGATCACATATGAACATTGCAAGTTTGTGAGTACTTATAGCAATGATACACTTCTTCTATACATCATGCTATCACCAGTCCCTGGTGTGCATCTTCTAGAGTGATGTGCATCAAATGGAATCAGGATAGCGGCTCATCAGATGGAATCTGCACGAATTAAACTAGGCTATCCTGGTCACTACCAAGACTCTATTACATTAAAGTGAATAAGATTCACACACCGGCCAGGTCAGGTCACTAACATGTTTCTATTTGATGCTCACCAGGGTCAGCTGGTCGATACCACAAACCTAGCAGCTGCACACCAGGGACTGGCCAATTCCAATAGCATGACTTTATTTGCTGCACACCGGGTCTGGCCGCTAATATGATTCTATCCGATGCACACCTCTACAGTGACTGGATTGCCGCTAGCATGACTATAGCTAAAACTACAAATCAAGTCATGCTAGTGGCAGTCCCTGGTGGGCATTAGATAGAATCATGTTAGCGACCACACCTAGTGTGCTTCAAATAGAATCCAGATAGCGGCCATACCCAGGTTTGTATTGAATTGGATTTTTTTGCATTGAATAAAGTGGCAGTCCCTGGTGTGCATTTAATAGAGTCATTGTCGCTGGTGTGCATCAAATAGAATTACTTTCGTGGCCAGACCCGATGTGCATCACGCTTTTGCTTTTGAAACCCCACTTTTGAACAGAACAAATACAGTGCGTACGTAGCTTCCATTTCAAATGAATGTAACGCGCATGCGTAGGCTCTTCAAAGCCACATGATATGCATGAATGGCGTCATCGTCGGGAAATCTAATACTGGAACTAACCGTACGTTCCTATCAGCCAGAAGAAGTATCTTAGGTGGGTTATCAAGTAAATTGAGGGACTAGTGGCTAATTCCCATGTTTCTTCTCTAACAGGTCCCTGATCATGAGCAACGATCAAGTCATGTCTTCGCAGCAGAACCTATCAGTCTACATACTAGCAGTGTCAGTGGCGGCCTGGCTACTTTATGGCAGGGGGGGCACACATGAGAACGGCGCCCCCCCCCCCCCCTTGTCTCGTACCCACAAACCAGAGGCGTTGTTAATGAATAGCTGTCCGCCTTCGGCCGATTCAACGAGCGGGGGGGGGGGGGGGGGGGTGCTGTCTGCCTTCGGCCGATTCAACGAGCGGGGGGGGGGGGGGTGCTGTCCGCCTTCGGCCGATTCAACGAGCGGGGGGGGTGCTGTCCGCCTTCGGCCGATTCAACGAGCGGGGGGGGGGGGGTGCTGTCCGCCTTCAGCCGATTCAACGAGCGGGGGGGGGGGGGAGGAGGTGACAGTGATTGACCGTGCACATGCACATGCGCAATACAGGCGAGTTAATTTGTTAATTTAATCAAGATTTATAACGATTACATCGGACGATTGATCGAGCGCTAGCGCTTGATAATACATTGACCTGACGCCTGGCGCCCTTCGGTGCCCGTGGCGCCCCACGTCATAAAGCGGCAGGTGGGTTGGTGCCCCCCCTGGCCCCCCCGGCCAGGCCGCCACTGCATACTAGTACCATGATGACTAAGAAGACCGCGCCGAACCTTGGGTCCTAGACAGCATGGCGATGCTGTTTGCACTACTCCAGCAGGAGAATCATTTTCAGTAGCGGATGTGTATATACAACTATTTGTAAGCGAGGTTGCGACCTAAACTGTCTCTGTAACACCAACTCGAGAGAGTAGGACATCACTTTCTGTGCAGGTACAGTAACTTTATATCAGCTTCTTTTTCCCCTTCCTACTGAGGAGAATCAGCTGAAGTCCAGGCCCGTTGAGAGCCAGGTGGGGGCCCGGGGAAGGACGCTCACCCCCCTGACCCTGTACCGCTTTCGGCCGATTTAACGAGCGGGGGGGAGGGGGGGGGGGGGGGTGCTGTCCGCTTTCGGCCGATTTAACGAGCGGGGGGGGGGGGGGGGGGTGGTCCATTTTCGGCCGGTTCAGCGAGCGGGTGGGGGGGGGGGGGGGGGTGCTGTCCATTTTCGGCCGATTCAACGAGCGGGGGGAGGGGGGTTGCTGTCCGCTGCGTGCAAAAAAAAAAAAAGCCAGTACAGACTAACGGTGGCAGTGAGTGAAAAATTCAGTGCTCGATTGAAGACGAAAGGGTCGTCGCACACAATTGGAAAAAAATATATATTCTAAGGGATCGCGGGGCCCGGGGTAGTGTACCCCCTTACCCCCCCCCCCCCCCCCCCCCCCCCCCCCCTCCTCTCGACGGCACTGGATCTCACAAGTGGCCCTGACTGGCTTCCCTGACTCAGGACTATGCCGGAATTCTATTTATCGCCAAAAACCATTTAAAAGTATAAAATTTTCATTACGAATTTTTTTTGCAATTGTGCGTGAAAAGCGCGTCAACATGAAACATGAAAAGGATTTCATTGACAGTCCGAATTGAAAAATTGTCCAACAAATTTTTTCTTAGGGATCGCGGGGCCCCCCTTTTGCCGCGGGGCACGGGGTAGCTTACCCCCCTGCCCCCCCCTCTCAACGGCACTGCTGAAGTCTCAAGAAGCGTAAGCAGTGTGGCTTTGTATTAGTAACGGGAATTCTTTGTTCTCAGAACCTCAAGCGTCCATAATGCTAATGTGATGTCTCGGATATCAGCGAAGAAGAGGTTGAAGGTATACTTGTTGTCGGTTAAAGGTGTGAGTCCTTTCATTTTTGCTATGTAGTTGGCATAGAGAACTACAACCGAACTCTGAAACGCATTCTTACTGAAGCCGATTCAAAAGAAGGGCACCCAATCCGAGCACAACTAGGTAAGCGCTTGAATTAAAAACTGTTGTTTAGTCTTAAAATTATATACACTATAGCTATGGGAGCGGCGATCCATATCATGCAAGAAAAGGAATGTACTTAACGTGTCGGAAGAGGAAGAACTGGACAATGGGACGATGATAAGAGGAGATCGGAGGAACTAAACGCATTTTTGGACTCAGGCGCCACGGAAGGAGAGACGATTGGGCCCACCGCGCTCGGAACTTTTCTGATGGCCTTTCCACCTGCATTTTGTTCCATGTACTTATGTACTCGCTTATATCATATTTATAGAAGAGGCCTGGAAACGAGGATGTGCAGGAAATGAGGGACTAATTAAAAATTCATAGTTATGTTATACGCTGTTATACATATTGTTATACATTGTTGTACAAAATGTTATACAGAAGTTATACACAGTGTTATACTATAGTTGTTATACGCAACTGTATAGAGTATCCATACGCAAAATTATACACATGCGGATAACACGTGTATAACGTGTGCATAACACTTGAATACACGCGTTATACAGTACTGTATAACAACCCTTTTTACACAGTGCAACAGTAAGTTTGACCGAGTCTGACATATACCCAGAGCCTTTTTAAAGCCATCCATTTAAAAAGGCTCCGGGTATGGCAGACTCGGTCAAGCTTACTGTTGGCAGCATAGTTTGACCAGGAACTGGATCGGCCGAAAGATCACTGTCCGAGCGGGAAGGAATAACTACGAGCGTCGCCATTTTATTACGCAAAGGTCCGCGAACGTGACACAATGTCTCTAGGCAACCGCTGTGGCTTTTACTCCGGACGTGACGTTTATCGTACTTCCGATCTTTCATGCGAAGGGTCCATTGTAGACACATGTGTAATGATGCTTTATAATCATTTTAGATATCTAACTATTATAGTTGCCTTATATACTTTGATTGAAGCAAAGAAGTTAAGGGCCAAGAGTTGAAGGGATTCCTGTAAATACTTGCATATTGCTGTTAATAAAAATTACTGCTTGTGTTAGCTAGACCCACTACCCCTACTCCCCTTATCTACTCCTCCCCTTACCTACTACCCCTAATCCTCTTTTTAATTATTAATACCCTAACTCCTCCCCTTACCTACTTACTACTACCCTACTCCTCCCCTTACCTATTCCTACTACTATCCCCTACTCCCCCTCCCCTTACCTACTCACTGCTACCCCTACCCCTCAAACCTAATACTACCCCTACTCCTCCCCTTACCTACTACTATCCCTACTCCTCCCCTTACCTACTTCTACTCCTCCCCTTACCTACTACTACTCCTCCCCTTACGTACTACTACTCTTCCCCTTACCTAATATTAATAAACTTACTTATTACTCCTCCCCTTACCTACCTCTACTCCTCCCCTTACCTACTTCTACTCCTCTCCTTACCTACTTCTACTCCTCCCCTTACCTACTGCTACTCCTCCCCTTACGTACTACTACTCTTCCCCTTACCTACTATTAATAACCTTACCTACTACTCCTCCCTTCACCTTTTACCCCCCTTATTCCTCCCCTTACCTACTTAGCACTACTACTACTACTACTACTACTACTACTACCCCCCCTACTCCTCCCCTAACCTAACCTACGACTACCCCTTCTGCCCTTACCTACTACCACCTCTATTCCTCCCCTTACGTACTATTATTATTACCCTTACTCCTCCCCTTATCTACTATTACCCCTACTCCTCCCCTTACCTACGACTACACCTCCCCTTATCCTTACTCACCTCCCCTTACCTTCTGCCTTACTCCTCCCCTTACCTACTACCATACTTCTACACCTACTCCTCCCCTTACCTTCGACTACTCCTCCCCTTACCTATGACTACTCCTCCCCTTACCTACGACTACTCCACTCCTCCCCTTACCTACAACTACCCCTTCTCCTCCCTTACCTACTACCATGTCTACTACTCCCCTTACCTATTGACTAACTTTATTCCTCCCCTTACCTATTGGCTAACTTTATTCCTCCCCTTACCTACTATTACTACCATTACTACTCCCCTTATCTACTATTACCCCTATTCCTCCCCTTACTTATTACCACCTTACTCCTCCCCTTACCTACTACTACCCTTACTCCCCCCCTTCCCTTCTGCCCTTACCTACAACTACCCCTACTTCTGCCCTTACCTACAACTACCCCTACTTCTCCCCTTACCTATTACCACCCGTACTCATTCCCTTACCTACTACTACCCCTACTCCTCCCCACCCCTACTCCTCCCCTCCCCTGCTGGTACTTTACTCCCCCAGAGGATTGTACTCCCCTGGAGGAGGGAGGAAATTTGATGGTGTCAATTGTACCATCCTCTAGACACATGTGTAATGATGCTTTTTAATCATTCTAGATATCTAACTATTATAGTTGCCTTATATACTTTGATTGAAGCAAAGAAGTTATGGGTCAACAGTTGAAGGGATCCTGTATTTACTTGCATATTGCTGTCAACAAAAATCACTGCTTGTCTTAGCTAGACCCACTACCCCTACTCCCCTTAGCTACTCCTCCCCTTACCTACTCCTCCCCTTACCTACTCCTCCCCTTACCTACTCCTCCCCTTACCTACTCCTCCCCTTACCTACTCCTCCCCTTACCTACTCCTCCCCTTACCTACTCCTCCCTTTACCTACTCCTCCCCTTACCTACTCCTCCCCTTACCTACTCCTCCCCTTACCTACTCCTCCCCTTACCTACTCCTCCCCTTACCTACTCCTCCCCTTACCTACTCCTCCCCTTACCTACTCCTCCCCTTACCTACTCCTCCCTTTACCTACTCCTCCCCTTACCTACTCCTCCCCTTACCTACTCCTCCCCTTACCTACTCCTCCCCTTACCAACTCCTCCCCTTACCTACTCCTCCCCTTACCTACTCCTCCCCTTACCTACTCCTCCCTTTACCTACTCCTCCCCTTACCCCCTTACTCCTCCCCTTACCTACTACAACCCCTACTCCTCCCCTTACCTACGACTACCCCTACTCCTGTAATTATTTGCACATTGCTACTCCTCCCCTTACCTACTCCTCCCCTTACCTAGTCCTCCCCTTACCTACTCCTCCCCTTACCTACTCCTTCCCTTACCTACTCCTCCCCTTACCTACTCCTCCCCTTACCTATACTATTACTACCATTACTCCTCCTCTTGTCTACTATTACCCCTACTCCTCCCCTTACCCATTACTCCTCCCCTTACCTACTACAACCCCTACTCCTCCCCTTACCTACGACTACCCCTACTCCTGTAATTATTTGCACATTGCTACTCCTCCCCTTACCTACTCCTCCCCTTACCTACTCCTCCCCTTACCTACTCCATGACCCTTACCTACTACCCCTACTCCTCTTACCTACTACTACCCCTACTCTTCTTACCTACTACCCTAACTCCTCCCCTTACCTACTACTACCCCTACTCCTCCCCTTACCTACTCCTTCCCTTACCTACTCCTCCCCTTAGCATGTCATTGTCACATCTTATCTCAGTTGAATTACCACCGTCTGATGGGTCAAGAGAGTATGCAGGGAGGTAGACGTACTCTTGGACCTTAATTCTGACTTGCAATCATCAGGCATGTCATTGTCACAAAACTTGCTCCTTCCCTTACCTACTACCCTACTCCCCCCTTACCTACTTATTACTACCCTACTCCTCCCCTTACTTCACGACTGCCCTACTCCTCCCCTTACTTACGACTACCCTACTCCTCCCCTTACCAACGACTACCCTACTCCAACCCTTACCTACGACTACCCTACTCCTCCCTTACCTACTATCACCTCTACTCCTCCCCTTAACTATTTACTAACCTTATTCCTCCCCTTACCTACTATTATTACCCTTACTCCTCCTCCTCCCCTTACCTTCTATTATTACCCTTACTCCTCCCCTTATCTACTATTACCCTTACTCCTTCCCTTATCTACTATTACCCTTACTCCTCCCCTTATCTACTATTACCCTTACTCCTCCACTTACCTATTACCCCCCTTACTCCACCCCTTACCTACAACTACCCCTACTCCTCCCCTTACCTACTACCACCTCTACTCCTCCCCTTACCTATTTACTAACCATATTCCTCCCCTTAACTATTATTATTACCCTTACTCCTCCCCTTATCTACTATTACTACCCTTACTCCTCCCCTAACCTACTATTGCCCCTACTCCTCCCATTACCTATCACCTCCTTACTCCTTCCCTTACCTACAACTACCCCTACTCCTCCCCTTACCTACGACTACCCTACTCCTCCCCTTACCTACGACTACCCCTACTCCTCCCCTTACCTACTACTACCCTTTCTTCTCCCTTACCTACTGCCCTTACCTACTACTACCCTACTCCTCCCCTTACCTAATACATCGAGTTACTCAGCATTTAAATAAATACAACCAAATCGTCTGATTTATATATATATATTGTTGCTTTACACATACAAAGAGCCCTCAAAGTCAACAGCTTTGTAAGTGAATGGTGGAGACTCTCCTTGACGTGAAGCTCAGGAAGAGGTGGTTGTTGTGGAGCTTGAACAGGTCTACACCTTCATTTCTCTTGCACACAACACACATGTGTGAAATGGTTTTGACTAGACTTGTCCCACCAATGATCAAGAAATTTTAGCAAACTTCCAGCAGTCTGGGTCTCACATACTATATTGTGGTGTGTATCCCTTTACTTTTATTTTACTTGACTCCATACTGATCATACTGACTCTTCCATGGTGTAAAACATCTTATCTCAGTTGAATTACCACCGTCTGATGGGTCAAGAGAGTATGCAGGGAGGTAGACGTACTCTTGGACCTTAATTCTGACTTGCAATCATCAGGCATGTCATTGTAACAGGACGCTGGACTATGTTCAATGATGGATCCAAGCCATCCTGGTCCATTTCTCCACAATTTACAAATTGAGAGTTCTGTTCCTCTCAATGGGATGTTGACTTGCAGTATGGCCATATTGACAGCAATCTGACCTACTCTACACCATCAGCAAATAGTTGTCCATGCATAATTGAGGTGGCAGTATTAATAGAGACCTGGCCATTTCTGTACCAAGAGACAGATGATCTTGCAAATCTGTCTCTTGTGCTATTCACAGTGAGACCATACATGTACATGTGTACATGTACATGTAGGTAGGTACATGGCAGCACCAATATGATTGCATCATAAGATCCTATAGAGTTTGGAGTTCATACACTTGCAGCCAGGTTACATTGTCCAGTTATATGGTCAAGTAAACCCTTCACTCAATCTGCGCACATTACAAATACACAAGGCCAACTCATACTCCTACTCCCATTTGATTTGGAGCACAGTATTAAGCCATACCACAAAACTGCTGGCAGTCATGAGATGTTGCATGTATATCTACTTGGCTTTCATGTAGGACTGCATCTGCATCTGCATCTGATGGTATAGTAGTAGTACATCTGTAAGCACACTACAGGTATTTGACACCCCCCCCCCCCCCCCACACACACTCACACATTCCATGCACCCACCCAATATTGACATACACATGTAACATGCAATTTAAAACCACCCAAAGTTACAGCATTTGATCATATGGAAACAGTTATGTGGATATAATATTAAGTACCTGCATTGGCATTATACATGTACACTGCTTTTGATGAAATAATAAATAACCAGACATAATATACTGGAATGCATGCATCATAGTCAGTTCCTATCTTCACTGGAAGCAGACTTCTTTGAAGTGATAGTCATTCAAGTTGACTCGCACTGGTTGGACAAATGGCAGCATCTGTTGTGCCTTGTTGGCAGCCTCGAACCGTACCTCATGAAGTGAAGTGAACTGGGTTACCATGGGAGCATAGGATGAAAATGGACACAAAGCTTAGAGCAAAATGAACACTCACAGGATTGCACATGGAGCTGGTCACATCCAGGCTTGAGGTTCTGCCCAGGTCGATGTCTACTGTCTCATCAGAGTCAAACGGAGTAAGCCTGAAGGATATTACACTGACATTAATTCACCATTCCACAGCTGTAACGACACCACTGCACATCTCTAACCTCATCACTACTGCCCTATCAGGCTATGCTTCGCTACATGTGCTACACTGTGTCCTATCATCCACAAACTTGCAATACACATGTACATGTAAGACACACACACACGTTCATGCTGCACATGTACATGTATACACACATGCATTGCACACGCACACACACTCACTTGAATGGTCCCTTGGAGCTGCAAGGTAGCTGGATACTCTGGTACACCTTGGTGTGCAGGAGGTGGAGGTAGCTGAGCTGGACAGTGGCCGTGCTGTTGCCCACACAGGTCTTAGGTGCAGCCTCACCAAAGTCACAGTACACCTTGAAGGTGTCGGCCAGGGACCCCAGGTTAGGGTCAACAGAGTAGGACCCGCTTGTGGCCTCTGGGTGCTCCAGCTTGACATCAAGGCAGGAGCGGGCAGTCTTGCCATTGGTCAGAGAGAGCGCCTTGATCTCATCCTGCATGCTCATGAGCTCAACAAACATGAATTGCTAGGGGTGCACAAAATCAAGCCACAAGAGTGGAAATGGGAATATTTACATGTAAAATGCACACACACACATACACGCACACGCACACATGCACACCTTCTGAATCTGTTCAACATCATATAAATCATCCTTTTCGGCGTTAGTGCGGTAGAATGCCACATTAGGTCCCTTGTAGCTGTCGCCCTGCATTGAGATGGAGTGAATATTGCATGTAGATGTGCAAGCTGCACAGACACTCACAGGTGGGCCAGGAGGACCAGCAGGTCCTGTGAAGCCTTTTGGTCCTGCAGGTCCAACCGGTCCAGTATCACCCTGGAGGGGGCCCACATACAATGTCAAACTTGCAAAGCACATACAGTGTAACAGCACAAACACATCACACATACACAAACACACACACACACACACACGCACACACACACACATATGCACACACACTCACACACACACACGCACACACACACATATGCACACACACTCACACACACACACACACACACACACACACACACACACCAGAGGTCCCTTCACTCCAGCATCTCCAGGAAGTCCAGCAGGTCCAGATCCTCCAGCCAAACCTTTGGGCCCCTAATATAGGAAAGATAGTGGATGTACATGTATGGGGTACAGTCCAAATCTCAAAAGAACATGTGAAAAGGACCATGGCTTACGGCTGGTCCCTGAGGCCCCTGGGGACCTGGGTTCCCCACAGCTCCATCATCTCCTGCTGGGCCAATTCTTCCATCAAAGCCAATGTCCCCAGCAGGCCCCTGGTCCCCCTTGTCCCCATTGTCTCCCCTGACACCAGGAGCTCCCTTGGGTCCTGCAGGTCCCTGCAGAGTTTGGGAGTGTGGTTAATGGAGAGGGGAGAATTTAATGCTACCTGTAGATGTAAGTGACGCTAATAGGTCTGTAAGGCTCCAAAGTACTCAACCATAAAACATACATGCACAGTAGAGTGACTTAGTTCTTCACACATGAACCAACACCTTCCTCCAATAACCACACCCATAACACCACCACCCCTCCTGCTTCCATCCACTGTGCTCCCATAATATTCACACCCACTGAAGCAGCGGGTGGGTGTGGTCACTTACATCATCACCAGGAGTTCCGGGGACTCCAGCAGGTCCAGGGTCACCAGTGCTGCCCTGCAGATCAGGGGGACCAGATGGGATAGTTCCAGTGCATGAAGACACAGGTACACCTACCTGTGGCCCAGGTCTGCCAGCATCTCCCAGTGATCCATGGTCTCCAGACACTCCCTAATGCAGTAAATAGAGTAAGTACAACTACACATACATGTAGACCTGTACAGGGTGTCATGTATGACTGCAAAGTGTGGTCCATTTGCACTCCTACTTCTTGTATCATCACCCTCCACTCCCACATCCTCATATCTTGCATCCCACCCTCCATTCCTCCCATCATACTCACTCTATCTCCATCAGGACCAGAAAGTCCGGGGAATCCCCTATCTCCAGCCATGCCCTTAGCTCCAGCTTGTCCAGGAACACCAGGTGCACCTTGGGGTCCTTGGTCACCCTGGTAACATAGAATATGGTGGACCTCCATGTTAAACACATGCATGCGCATTTACTATGTACATAAATGTACACGCACAAATGCACATCCTTGCATACATACATGTACGTGTACAAGTAGATATCACTGCACAACTTACAGCACTTCCAGTCATGCCCTTGGGTCCACGTGGGCCTGGGGCACCTGGAGATCCCTGGATGGGGAAGAGGAACACCATAGTGCACCCTGCAGCTTGTGTCATTCCGAACCAGACATACATTTGTATATACATGTACGTATATATCAATATACAAGTACAGATTTATATACATGTACATGCATATGTACATGTACATTGTATGTTGCACACTGTATTATCATTTGCTTACAGCTACTCCCTTCTGCCCCTTCTGCCCAGCTGGGCCTGGAGCTCCCTTGATACCCTCAAGACCTGCATCTCCCATCTCTCCCTTGGACCCAGCAAGACCTGGTAATCCCTGCACAAAGACAACAACAGCATCACAGCATGTGAAGAGCAACCCTAGCGTGCCAGTGAAGACCAATGTGGCCTAGCCAAAAGGCTAAGGCAATGGAGTGTGTGCAATGGGCATTAATTAGGTATTATGCATGCAACCACTTACGCTCTTGCCCTGAGCTCCCTTCTCTCCATCAGGACCAGGGACACCAGCCGGTCCCTGCTCACCAATGGTTCCTGGCTCTCCCTTGTGTCCATCAACTCCATTCTTGCCCTGTAGGAAATGATGCGAAATGGGTGTACATAGGCAGGGTAATGAAGGGGGAGGAGAAATATACATGCCTTGTTGATATCTCATTGCTCATCTCACCTCTCTCCTTCATATATGTACCATTGCCTCCCTCTCTATCCTCCACACTTTTGCCCCTCCTCCTCCACACCTTTGCCCCTCCCTTCTGCACACCTTTGCCCCTCCCTTCTGCACACCTTTGCCCCTCCCTTCTGCACACCTTTGCCCCTCCCTCCTCCACACCTTTGCCCCTCCCTCTACTATACCTTTGCCCCTCCCTCATCCATACCTTTGCCCCTCCCTCTACTATACCTTTGCCCCTCCCTCTTCTATACCTTTGTCCCTCCCTCTTTGCCCCTCCCTCATCCTACCTTTGCCCCTCCCTCTACTATACCTTTGCCCCTCCCTCTTCTATACCTTTGCCCCTCCCTCTTCTATACCTTTGCCCCTCCCTCATCCACACCTTTGCCCCTCCCTCTTCTATCTCCCTCCTCCACACCTTTGCCCCTCCCTCATCCATACCTTTGCCCCTCTCTCCTAGCTCCTTTCACTTCCATACATGTATATAAATTTGCCTCCCTCTCTAATTATAATGCCCTACTCCAATGCTGCCCAGAGGTACTCACAACAGACCCAGCAGGTCCAGGCTTTCCAGGAAATCCTATTCGCCCAGCAGGTCCCTATATCGAAAATGTGAAGAGGTCACCAACATCTCCCTTGATGCTGGGCACACAGTTCAGGGGATGAAGAAAGGGGGAGGGGACAGAGGGATAGAACCACACTCACTGGTGCTCCAACAGGCCCAGTTTGACCTGGTGGTCCATTAGCTCCCTTGCTGCCCTGTAATAGTGAGGCACCTTGTGAGAGCATGCAAGCCATGTGGAGATGTGGGATGATGGCGGCATGGAGTGGGAACATGTGGAGATGTGGGATGATGGAGGCATGGAGTGGGAACATGAGGAGATGTGGGATGATGGAGGCATGGAGTGGGAACATGTGGAGATGTGGGATAATGGAGGCATGGAGTGGGAACATGTGGAGATGTGGGATGATGGAGGCATGGAGTGGGAACATGTGGAGATGTGGGATGATGGAGGCATGGAGTGGGAACATGTGGAGATGTGGGATGATGGAGGCATGGAGTGGGAACATGTGGAGATGTGGGATGATGGAGGCATGGAGTGGGAACATGTGGAGATGTGGGATGATGGAGGCATGGAGTGGGAACATGTGGAGATGTGGGATAATGGAGGCATGGAGTGGGAACATGTGGAGATGTGGGATGATGGAGGCATGGAGTGGGAACATGTGGAGATGTGGGATGATGGAGGCATGGAGTGGGAACATGTGGAGATGTGGGATGATGGAGGCATGGAGTGGGAACATGTGGAGATGTGGGATGATGGAGGCATGGAGTGGGAACATGTGGAGATGTGGATGTAACTCAGTTAGGCCAACGTACAGCATTTCCAGTTGCACCAGCAGGTCCCTTGGGTCCAGGTGCTCCAGTGGCACCAGGCATGCCTGCAGGTCCAGGTGCTCCTACAGCACCAGCTGCTCCCATGGGACCCTGCAAACTGGATTGGCCTGGCTTGCCCGGCTGACCAGGGGTCCCCACAGGTCCCTTCTGCCCAACAGGTCCCGGCTTTCCTGGTAAACCGTGTGGGCCAGCATCTCCCTTTGATCAGAGACAAGCGTGGGGAGGAGGGCAACACAACAATCATCACAGTGTACATTGCAAGTAAACATACACATATGTACACATATGTACACATATGCACACATATGCACACACTACACATATGTACACATATGCACACATATGTACACATATGCACACATATGCACACATATGCACACATGTACACATATGCACACACTACACATATGTACACATATGCACACATATGCACACACTACACATATGTACACATATGCACACATATGCACACACTACACATATGTACACATATGCACACATATGCACACATATGCACACATATGCACATATATGCACACATATGCACACATGTACACATATGCACACACTACACATATGTACACATATGCACACATATGGACACACTACACATATGTACACATATGTACACATATGTACACATATGCACACACTACACATATGTACACATATGCACACATATGCACACATATGCACACATATGCACACATATGCACACATATGCACACATATGCACACATGTACACATATGCACACACTACACATATGTACACATATGCACACATATGCACACATATGCACACATATGCACACATATGCACACATATGCCCACATATGTACACATATGCACACATATGCACACATATGCACACATATGTATACATATGCACACATATGCACACACTACACATATGTACACATATGCACACATATGCACACATATGCACACATATGTACACATATGCACACATATGTACACATATGCACACATATGCACACATATGTACACATATGCACACATATGTACACATGCACACATATGCACACATATGCACACATATGTACACATATGCACACATATGTACACATATGCACACATATGTACACATATGCACACATGTACACATGCACACATGCACACATACATATGCACACATATGCACACATACATGTACGTGCACATGTACACTGTGCTAAAGGCTCACAGGTGGTCCAGCAACTCCAGGTGCTCCAATAGATCCCTGAGGACCATGGTGGCCCTTGGCACCCTGAGGCCCTGCTGGTCCAGCAACACCCTGCTGCCCTTGCTCACCCTGTGGGCAAACATGGAGGTACAGTCAGCACACCAGAGCATCAAGGACTGGGGACCAGAACAAAGCACCAAGGACTGGGGACCAGGCTATGCAGAGCACTAAGGACTGGGGACCAGACGAGAGCACTGGGGGACTGGGGACCAGACCAGAGCACTGAGTACTGGGGACCCAACTCACAGGCTGTCCTTGGTTTCCAACTGGTCCTCTGCTCCCAGTAGGTCCAACACCACCCTGAGAAAAAATACAACATACATGTACATGTAACAGGCTAGTACAGTAGTGTAATACAAGCATAGCAGGGTGGAACGGGGTTAGTGGTGAGGCTTACAGGCAGTCCAGTCAGGCCATCAGCACCAGGGGCACCCTGTTCACCATCAGGTCCTGGATTACCGGTGGGCCCACGTGGACCCTTGTTTCCCACACTCCCGGGCTCTCCCCGGGCTCCAATTGGTCCGACAGGTCCAGGCAATCCACGTGGACCGGGAGCACCCTGAAAAAGGCAAGGACCTGTGTAAGCTTATATAGAGTGGGGAGGTGGGGAGGTGGGGAGGTTGGGGAGGGGAGGGAGGGTGGGAAGGGTAGAGAGGTGGGGAGGTGAGAAGGGTGGGGAGGTGGAGAGGTGGGGAGGGTGGGAAGGGTGAGGAGGTGGGGAGGGTGGGGAGGTAGGGAGGGTGGGAAGGGTGGGGAGGTGGGGAGGGTGGGGAGAGTGGGGAGGTAGGGAGGGTGAGGGTGGTTCACTTACAGGTG
>OX442423.1:5724609-5845609 GCA_949361645.1 Spongilla lacustris | reverse complement strand
ACGCAACGCTTTTGAACGAGAATAACTTTTGATAGGAGTAAGAAAAAAATCTCATATTTTGAAACCAAGTTGGTCGGTTTCCTCAAAATTTTTTACATCTATTAAGTTAATACATTATTAATCATGCTAATTAATTTTTATAAGCACAACAAATTAACTGAATTTGAAAGTTCGTATGTGTTCGCATATCGATTGTGAAGCTTCGTTCAAAATTTTGGATTCTTTTCACATTCACAACTAAAACTACGACCCACTACTTATTTTTCTTCGCGTACGCTTGCGCACACGACCTCGTCCCAAGACTTATTTCGTGATTAAATAAGCAGTCTCAATCACGTGATACAATTCGGAGGCGGATCTTTTATAAAAAAACAATGCCCCACCTCCTACGTGGGTGTTACGAGCTAATTACATGTTTACATCCAATGTGGTGCGCACCAATTAGCACAATCGTACAGACAGACACTACTACGGGCTGATAAGAATTTGACATGCAATGCCATTCTGTGAGTTAGGAAACGGAGACGCACACGTGTATACACGCGTGTGTTATTACACACGCAAAAATCAAATCTAAAGAGATTACAGCTCTCTCGGAGCTAATAGCCTACAGCAGCATCGCATCCCAAGCAGCACACAGTAATTTGTGCGCATATCTGATTTTGTCTCTTAGCTAGCTACGTAGCTAAGATCCCGTCGAGCAAAACCAATGCTACGTATGGGTACTGCATGCCTGTGCCGGATTAAAGGATACTCTTGTGTTATGTGAAGTGCCATTTAAATTTTAATACTGTAAGGAAAGCCTCATGTCATACATATGTGAAGGGTCAGAGAGCATTCAAGCCTCCATGCAGTAAAGTGATTAATTGTGCATGCTGTTAAGCTAGGTATTTGCTTTGTAAATCTAATAAAGGGGTGCTTTCATTTATAATGTAACGTGAGCTTCTAGCTGTGAGTGTTATTAAGGTTAAAGGTAGTCTCTGCTTAAAAATACACCTGCAGGTTTAGATGATAGCAAAGGTTGCAGTTTTCAAGAAAAGTGGGTACGAGCCTTATTTCTGTGTAGACCACCGATCTCTTTAACAAATTCTCGTAGTTGTGTTAGACTTTATTCAAAGCTAATGTTGCAAGCCTCCAGCAAAGTTTTAGATAATTTGTTTTTCTAAAGAGAAGGTGTGCGTTACTTTCAATGTTCATCCCAGATCTTTGTTGTTGCTGCTTGTGTATGGATGGCTCTCTTCTTTTTAAACAGACAGTTGTGATATAAGGGGGTGCTTTTGTTAAAAATCGCCAGCTAATGTTACAAGCCACCGGACAGATGATTGGATTTAAGAGCAGTGTCACTGTATCCCATTGCGAGCCTGTTAGCTAGTTCCGAACACTTTCTAGCTGTGTTAACTGTGGCCTTTGCATATAGACTCTCTGGTTTTTTATGTGAGGGTGTGCTTAACTGTCTAATGTTGACCAGTAAGGATTGGGTAGTTTCCAGATCATAATGTGCTTCAGTATTTAAATGAGTCATGTTTTTATGTTAGGGGCCAATGCTTTCATTTTAGAGTATCAGCTGATATGTAAAGCCTCGAGCTATGTTTTAGATAATATCACGCAAATAGTGCTGTTAGAGAGTTTGAGCTTTAATTTCAATTCATAAAGCTATGAGTTTCTTAGCAGATCACAATCACTGTATGTCTTAAAGTGAGCATCATGTTTTGGGCCTTGCTGTTAGCTACATGTAGTTCCCAGTTTATGATGTACGTTGCTGTTGCTTATGTATCAGCCTTAGGAGACTCCTGTTGCGGTATAGCAAGATTACAGCTAGGTTTTAGATGGTTGGATGTACGTGTGGTGCCACGTCTTAAGAGCAGTCTCTGCTTTAACAGACTCAAGTGTAATGTGCGCCTAGAAAGCTTTGTGTTCTTGAAAATGATTGTTAAAGCTACAAGTTACACCTGTAGGAACTTGAGATCACTGGAAAGATGACTGGTTTAAGAGAGTGCATGTGCTAAGTATCGGTACTTCTGAGGGTGTCCATTAGTTTCATACCATCCACTAATGTATTTGCACACAAAATGATTGTGCATGCTGTTGAAGTGTGTGTTTTTTAGAGAGGTGTGTTTGTGATTGAGCCTTGTAGCTAGCTAGTTAGTTTGTTGTTGTATATGTATTACTCTCTTATTTGTTTCATAGGAAACTGCCATTTTCATAGAACCGGGTAATGCATCATTGTTGCATGTTCCCAGGTCCTAGTGGACCAAATTTTTGTTAATTTTTTTTTTTTGGGGGGGGGGGGAGTTTGTTGTGTGCTTTGTGTGCTTTTAATACTTCTCCAGTAAATTAATGATTGTGGATGCTGTTGAGGTATGTAAACAACTGTGATAAATGAGATGTGCTTTAAAATGGATGTGAGCTTTTATCTGTGTGTTATTAAAAGTATGATTCTAGGTACAAATGACATAGTCTCTGGTTAAAAATATACCAGCTGTATTAAAGAAGGGTGTGCTTTGCATCATGGATCAGATAACTCAGATGAGCCTGCTGTGATTTGGGGGACTGCTTTCATTTTATTACAAATATTCCAATGCTTGGATTTAAGACTGGTGTCATTTTAGTTCCTTGGTCTAAGTTGGGATTTTAGGACAGGTTTGCTTGCAACAAGTTGCTTTTTTTATAGCTATTTTTCCCTGCATCATAATGTGTGCTAACTGCTGCATCTGGAAATAGACTCCCTGCATTAAGAGTTACTTCTTGTGAGGGTGTGTTTAGCTGTCTAATGTTGCAACCCATTAGATGATATTGCGTAGAGATGAGTCCATTGATCTTTTTTCAGTGCTCACCTACATGTACGCTAGTTCTGTGTACTGATTCGAATTTAGGGAAGGGCTCTCTCGTACATGTATTTAAGTGAGTCATCATTTTTAATGCTAGGAGCCGATGCTTTTATTTTAGACCATCAGCTCATTTGTCAAGCCAGCTATGTTTTGGATTGATTTCATGGGAAGAGTGCTGTTTTTTAAGATAAGTTATGCTTAATAAAGTTATGAGTCTTATAGCTAGTTACCAGATCACAAATGGGGCTGTTGTTTAAAGCATGGGTAGGCTCTCATCTTTAGGAGATACCAGTTGTGATTTGAAGAATTGCTTTAATGTTGCAAGTGGGTTTGTGATGTGGATTTAAGAGTGGTGTTATTTCGCCACATTGTGAGCAATTGTGTGTCGAATTAGTGGTAGAATCATTGCTTTAAGAGACTCCTAGGAAAAGCTCTATGTTATAAATGAGGGAGTGCTTTGATTCAAAATGTAATAGTATAGGCTTCTTTGTTTGTTATTGCACTAAAAGTAAAAAGTTTGCTGTTTTAAGAGAGTTGTACTTGCATTGTGATGTGAGCTTCTAAGCTAGTTCCAGGTCATAGTGTGTAATTGTTGTTCTTTAATTATGTTAACTCTTTACTTTTTAAGGTGTTATAAAGCTTACGACCTCCAGTAAGGTTTAAAATGTTTGGGAAGTCAGCTGTACGTCTTAAGAGAGCATAATGTTTTGAGCCTAGCTGTTAGCTTAGATCGTAATATGTGCCATTGCTTGGTATGAGCTTTAGGAGACTCCTGTTGAGATGTGAAGGAGTGATTTCATTTAAAAGTATCCGCAAGCATAGGTTTTAGAAGTTCGAATGAAAGTTTGGTGCATGTCTTTGACAGTTGTTGTGACCCTTTAGTTTATTTATTTATTTTTTTAGCCCGGGTGCTTATTAGAAAAACCTTGTTTTTGTGTTAAATGAATCATTCTGTAGGAACTTTAGATTATTGGAAAGATTATTGGTTTAAGAGAGGGACGTTGCGAGCCACTACCTAAGTTCCCACTGACATTGTGCATGTGCTAAGTATCAGTAGTGTTTTGTTATGTGAGTGTGTGCTTGTTCAACATCTTCTGTGTGCTTGACCTCTTGAGCCTTGTGTGAGCTTGAATGCGCCGTGTACTGAGATGGGGATTCCTCTGTATGCACTGAGCATGGATGTGAACGTTGGCTTGCACTCTAACAGACTTCTTCCTCCCACAATGCTGCTTAAGTCTGTTTTCCATGGTCACATGCTCCTCAAATTTAGATACCAACCTAAGCACAGTGCTTCGGCACAAAGTTGTGTAGGCTGGGTAGTCCCTCCTGAACCTGCTTACTGTGAGGTAGGCATTCTCATAGTAGAACCTTACTATTGCAGCTCTTTGCTCTATTGTCAGTCGATGGGCTCTTGCTGCTCGAGGCATCCTTCACACATAGGAACTGCACTTTTAATTGGTCTCCAAATGCTGCATTCTATTGGTCAACTATCCCTGCTTTTCTATTGATCAACTACCCCTGCATTTCTATTGGTTAAAAATCCCTGAATTTCTATTGGTTAACTATCCCTGCATTTCTATTTTATTTATTTATTTTTAATAAAAAATAAAAACATGAAATACATACAATTAGATGATAAGTAATTATAAAGAGAAATAATAAGTCAATAAATTTACTCCATGAATGAGGCCAGAGGAGCACCATCATCAAACCCCAGTCCACTTCTCCATTTGGTGCCGGATCCTCTAAGACAGAGGCTCACTGCTCGAACCCCTGCAAAAGCAAGCCGTGATCTGATGTAGCTGCTGGTGATAGAATAGGCTTTGTCCCACTTGAAGGACAGAGCAGTGGCCATGTACTTTAGGAAGTGACTAGCCTCTTTGTGAAGTAGTCCATCCACTGAAAGGACAAATGGGGTGAAGGTGCCTCTTCTGTCTTCAACTGCCTTTTTGTACATTCTCTTCTTCTCCAGTGAGCTTGACTCAAGAATGGCATTAGGTGCTCGATGGCAGTGTGATGGGGCGTCAGTGTCTACGACATGGACATCAAACAACGCCTCCACCTGTGGTTGCCAAACAACTCTGATTCCCAGGTCAAGCCTTAGTCCTGGATCACTTGAGGTGGCAGTAGCCTCATTGACAATAGGCTCCTTTATAACTTGGGGCCACACCTGCATTTTTATTGGTTCTATTACTGCTTTTCTCCAATCATCATAGAGCTTGTAAAGTGATCCTTTAATCTTTTTCTGAAACTAACAAAGCTCTGTAAGTTTTCAAAGTGCTTTAAAAAAAAAAACAGGCTTAAGGTGTCATTTACATGGAAGCATCCCCTGGTCTAAGAATTTAACAAGGTGGGGGGGGGGGGGCAAACTAAAAAGGCAAATCTTATATCATTACATGTACACCAAAACTGAATGATCAAATGTAAATGTGGGGTTTTTATTTTTAAAAGGCTCTGCAAAGCCCTTGAGAATCAAGGATCCTGTTATGTTTATCAGAGTAGATGCATGGTTTCTCCTATTGGTGTATGTGCAGTGCAGTGCACCATTTGGCCCGTTGTACACTTTACAAACATGCAGGTACCTAATTACATTCATAGCAAATGACTAAATGTAGGTTTTATATGAATTTGATTTGCATTGTTCCTTCTTGTGAGAGATGTTACTGATATGAGTTCACACCATCTGTCAAAGTTTTACTCAGCAAGGGCAAGGTACATGTACATGATATGTACATGATATTGAAGGTTGGGTGTCCATTCAAATTCACTGAATGTGTGTCCTGGTTATGTATAGCTTACAGCTTTAGTCTGCATATGAAAATATGCACAATGTATGGGGAAGATTTATGTTTTTAAGAGAGGTGTGCAGACTCTCTGCTTAAAGAATGTGAGGGTGTGCTTTAACGTAGCATAATGTACCATCACACAAGATGACTGATCATTCTGTTTGCTTAAAAAATATTCATTTTAAATGAGGGTGTGCTTTCATTGAAGGTGTAATTTGAGCTTCTAACATGTACATCGGTTTAGTTCATACATGTTAAATGCAAGCACAATAACACATAACAACGAAGTTGCAAGCCCATCTACCCATACTTTAGCAAACTATGACCTGAAAACTGATTTAAGGTGGGACCTCACAACATGTTACATTAGAAATCAACATGTACATGTAGCTGGAGGCTTGCAACTTTTAAATGAAAGCACAAAACTGAACTAGAAATCTTAATGCAAATAACGCCTCTTTTATAATTACTACCTCTAACCTTACGTGTTAAATACACACAGTGACACATCTCTATGCTCACAACAAGCAAACCTTAACATAACACAGAAAATTGTTCAAATTACATTACTGGATGGTGTCTTAAAATTAGAATCTTCTCCAAACAAACAGGTGTATTTTTTACCAGAGACTACCTCTAACCTTACTTTTAATAGTTATAACTAACACAGCTATAGGCTTTCAATTCAATCACACCCTCATTTTTAACACAGGTTTTCGTACCTCAAAAGCGTGCACAATAATTTTGCCGACATTACTTGATACTGATATACATTTACAAATGCACAATGTCCTGGGAGCTTAGGTATGTGGCTCACAACATCCCTCTCTTAATCTTTCCAAGAATCTCAAGTTCCTACGAGTGTACATGTAACTTGTACCTTTAACCTTACTTAAAAATAAAAATAAAACACATTAATCATTTAACACAAACAAAACACATTTTGAAGCACACATAACACCTCAGTCTAACATGGTATGAGCCTACCCATGCTCTATTAAGACATGCAGCTGACTTTCCAAACCTTGCTGGAGACCGTAAGCTTTAGAACACCTCAACATAACAACAGGTGACTGTTAAAGCAAGGGGTCACCATGCATGCATAATTAAAAAACAACACTTACACACATTGATCTGGAATTACAACTCTTTTTTTTTTAAAACAAATAACTTTTAGTAACAAGCCTGCACCATTACATTTTGAATGAAAACACCCCCTCATTTAACATAGAGCTTTTCCGTGCAGTCTCATAAAGCAGTGATTCTATCACTACTTTGGCACACAATTGCTCACAACATGGTGTTATTACATTACTCTTAAATCCAAGCATCGCAAACGCACTTGCAACACTAAGCACAACAGGCATGCTTAAGCAGCACCACAGATTGTTAGCTATAAGACTCATAACTTGATTAAGCAAAATCTTAAAAAGAGCATTTGTTGTTCCTGACATAGCTGGAGGCTTGACAGATGAGCTGATGCTCTAATACAAAAGTATCAACTGAAAGCATTAAAATGCGTGTATGAGAGAGCCTAATACCAGTACACATTATAATCTCAGAACAAGTTTAGGTACTTAGAAAGGATCGATGGATTCATATCTACTCAATCACCTAATATAACATTAGACAGTTAACACACCCTCACTAAAAGTAACACTTAAAGCAGAGGGTCTATATCCATAAGCATCAGTTAGAACACATTATGATACGAAAATAAAAAACTCACAATTTGTTGCAAGCAAACCTGTCCTAAAACAGTTCTCTTCATTGAAACCCCAACATATAGACCCAGGAACTACAATGACACTGCTCTTAAATTCAAGCTATGGAACCTGTAGCTGATGACTTGTGCCGATATTTTGTACTGAAAGTACTCCCCCAAACCACAACAGGATTGTCTGAGTTGTCAGACTCATGATGCAACGGCCACCTTTCAAACATTCCCCAGCATACACAGGTGTATTTTTAAGCAGAGACTACATGTACTTCTAATAGCACACAGAAAGAAGCTCAGATTTTTACATTTTCAATGAAAGCACACCTCATTTAACCCAATGGTTTACATACCTTAATAACAATTATTACTTTACTAAAAGCACACACTCACATAACAAAACACTACTGATACTTAGCACATCACAATGTCAGTGGGAACTTAGGTAGTGGCTCGCAACGTCCCTCTCTTAAACCAATAATCTTTCCAATAATCTAAAGTTCCTACAGAATGATTCATTTAACACAAAAACAAGGTTTTTCTAATAAGCACCCGGGCTAAAAAAATAAATAAATAAACTAAAGGGTCACAACAACTGTCAAAGACATGCACCAAACTTTCATTCGAACTTCTAAAACCTATGCTTGCGGATACTTTTAAATGAAATCACTCCTTCACATCTCAACAGGAGTCTCCTAAAGCTCATACCAAGCAATGGCACATATTACGATCTAAGCTAACAGCTAGGCTCAAAACATTATGCTCTCTTAAGACGTACAGCTGACTTCCCAAACATTTTAAACCTTACTGGAGGTCGTAAGCTTTATAACACCTTAAAAAGTAAAGAGTTAACATAATTAAAGAACAACAATTACACACTATGACCTGGAACTAGCTTAGAAGCTCACATCACAATGCAAGTACAACTCTCTTAAAACAGCAAACTTTTTACTTTTAGTGCAATAACAAACAAAGAAGCCTATACTATTACATTTTGAATCAAAGCACTCCCTCATTTATAACATAGAGCTTTTCCTAGGAGTCTCTTAAAGCAATGATTCTACCACTAATTCGACACACAATTGCTCACAATGTGGCGAAATAACACCACTCTTAAATCCACATCACAAACCCACTTGCAACATTAAAGCAATTCTTCAAATCACAACTGGTATCTCCTAAAGATGAGAGCCTACCCATGCTTTAAACAACAGCCCCATTTGTGATCTGGTAACTAGCTATAAGACTCATAACTTTATTAAGCATAACTTATCTTAAAAAACAGCACTCTTCCCATGAAATCAATCCAAAACATAGCTGGCTTGACAAATGAGCTGATGGTCTAAAATAAAAGCATCGGCTCCTAGCATTAAAAATGATGACTCACTTAAATACATGTACGAGAGAGCCCTTCCCTAAATTCGAATCAGTACACAGAACTAGCGTACATGTAGGTGAGCACTGAAAAAAGATCAATGGACTCATCTCTACGCAATATCATCTAATGGGTTGCAACATTAGACAGCTAAACACACCCTCACAAGAAGTAACTCTTAATGCAGGGAGTCTATTTCCAGATGCAGCAGTTAGCACACATTATGATGCAGGGAAAAATAGCTATAAAAAAAGCAACTTGTTGCAAGCATACCTGTCCTAAAATCCCAACTTAGACCAAGGAACTAAAATGACACCAGTCTTAAATCCAAGCATTGGAATATTTGTAATAAAATGAAAGCAGTCCCCCAAATCACAGCAGGCTCATCTGAGTTATCTGATCCATGATGCAAAGCACACCCTTCTTTAATACAGCTGGTATATTTTTAACCAGAGACTATGTCATTTGTACCTAGAATCATACTTTTAATAACACACAGATAAAAGCTCACATCCATTTTAAAGCACATCTCATTTATCACAGTTGTTTACATACCTCAACAGCATCCACAATCATTAATTTACTGGAGAAGTATTAAAAGCACACAAAGCACACAACAAACTCCCCCCCCCCCCCAAAAAAAAAAAATTAACAAAAATTTGGTCCACTAGGACCTGGGAACATGCAACAATGATGCATTACCCGGTTCTATGAAAATGGCAGTTTCCTATGAAACAAATAAGAGAGTAATACATATACAACAACAAACTAACTAGCTAGCTACAAGGCTCAATCACAAACACACCTCTCTAAAAAACACACACTTCAACAGCATGCACAATCATTTTGTGTGCAAATACATTAGTGGATGGTATGAAACTAATGGACACCCTCAGAAGTACCGATACTTAGCACATGCACTCTCTTAAACCAGTCATCTTTCCAGTGATCTCAAGTTCCTACAGGTGTAACTTGTAGCTTTAACAATCATTTTCAAGAACACAAAGCTTTCTAGGCGCACATTACACTTGAGTCTGTTAAAGCAGAGACTGCTCTTAAGACGTGGCACCACACGTACATCCAACCATCTAAAACCTAGCTGTAATCTTGCTATACCGCAACAGGAGTCTCCTAAGGCTGATACATAAGCAACAGCAACGTACATCATAAACTGGGAACTACATGTAGCTAACAGCAAGGCCCAAAACATGATGCTCACTTTAAGACATACAGTGATTGTGATCTGCTAAGAAACTCATAGCTTTATGAATTGAAATTAAAGCTCAAACTCTCTAACAGCACTATTTGCGTGATATTATCTAAAACATAGCTCGAGGCTTTACATATCAGCTGATACTCTAAAATGAAAGCATTGGCCCCTAACATAAAAACATGACTCATTTAAATACTGAAGCACATTATGATCTGGAAACTACCCAATCCTTACTGGTCAACATTAGACAGTTAAGCACACCCTCACATAAAAAACCAGAGAGTCTATATGCAAAGGCCACAGTTAACACAGCTAGAAAGTGTTCGGAACTAGCTAACAGGCTCGCAATGGGATACAGTGACACTGCTCTTAAATCCAATCATCTGTCCGGTGGCTTGTAACATTAGCTGGCGATTTTTAACAAAAGCACCCCCTTATATCACAACTGTCTGTTTAAAAAGAAGAGAGCCATCCATACACAAGCAGCAACAACAAAGATCTGGGATGAACATTGAAAGTAACGCACACCTTCTCTTTAGAAAAACAAATTATCTAAAACTTTGCTGGAGGCTTGCAACATTAGCTTTGAATAAAGTCTAACACAACTACGAGAATTTGTTAAAGAGATCGGTGGTCTACACAGAAATAAGGCTCGTACCCACTTTTCTTGAAAACTGCAACCTTTGCTATCATCTAAACCTGCAGGTGTATTTTTAAGCAGAGACTACCTTTAACCTTAATAACACTCACAGCTAGAAGCTCACGTTACATTATAAATGAAAGCACCCCTTTATTAGATTTACAAAGCAAATACCTAGCTTAACAGCATGCACAATTAATCACTTTACTGCATGGAGGCTTGAATGCTCTCTGACCCTTCACATATGTATGACATGAGGCTTTCCTTACAGTATTAAAATTTAAATGGCACTTCACATAACACAAGAGTATCCTTTAATCCGGCACAGGCATGCAGTACCCATACGTAGCATTGGTTTTGCTCGACGGGATCTTAGCTACGTAGCTAGCTAAGAGACAAAATCAGATATGCGCACAAATTACTGTGTGCTGCTTGGGATGCGATGCTGCTGTAGGCTATTAGCTCCGAGAGAGCTGTAATCTCTTTAGATTTGATTTTTGCGTGTGTAATAACACACGCGTGTATACACGTGTGCGTCTCCGTTTCCTAACTCACAGAATGGCATTGCATGTCAAATTCTTATCAGCCCGTAGTAGTGTCTGTCTGTACGATTGTGCTAATTGGTGCGCACCACATTGGATGTAAACATGTAATTAGCTCGTAACACCCACGTAGGAGGTGGGGCATTGTTTTTTTATAAAAGATCCGCCTCCGAATTGTATCACGTGATTGAGACTGCTTATTTAATCACGAAATAAGTCTTGGGACGAGGTCGTGTGCGCAAGCGTACGCGAAGAAAAATAAGTAGTGGGTCGTAGTTTTAGTTGTGAATGTGAAAAGAATCCAAAATTTTGAACGAAGCTTCACAATCGATATGCGAACACATACGAACTTTCAAATTCAGTTAATTTGTTGTGCTTATAAAAATTAATTAGCATGATTAATAATGTATTAACTTAATAGATGTAAAAAATTTTGAGGAAACCGACCAACTTGGTTTCAAAATATGAGATTTTTTTCTTACTCCTATCAAAAGTTATTCTCGTTCAAAAGCGTTGCGTTCATTCGTGGACACCCTGTATATACGGCTGCTCACACTACAGATATGTGAAAGCTTATATAGTCTTCCTCTACTACATAGTACTATTTACTACTTGGTAAAGGAAGGCTGGTACCACATTTTCATTAATAATTTGGTTCACCCCCGCTGCAAAAGTTGCAAGACCCCAATGCTCACCCATGCATACCCCCCTGGATGAGCGGGATGGGCCCAGCTCCCTCACTTACCCACCGCCTACAGTATCCCTCTCCCTGTTAGACGGTGTTATATGGGCCTGCCGGTTAATGACGAGAAAAACGCGAGTAAGAGATTTGAACCCCTTGGGTGTCATACGCATACATGTTTTTGCCTTGCATCGTGTGACTAGTTATGAAATACTATAATTATAATTCGAAGTCGGGATACCGGATCGATCGCATATCGACCGGGGAAAATATATGACGTCATATATAGCCACCCTGTATATAAATAACTTGCCACTTTCGTGAGCGCCACTCAACACCTGAAACTTTATCGACATGTACTGGCCAACGCTCATCTCCATCGCCACTTTGGTTCTTTCGGCGTTCTTGTTTCGCAACGCTGCGTCGACCGTGTCATTTAGTACAGTGAGACCGGCCACAGACTCGGAGCAAGCAATAGCCGACTATGTATATAATTATGATTATAATTATACTATACTTGTGTTGCTTTATTGCACGATGTCCACATGCAGGTTAAAGAGACATTGGAGAGAAAGACCCAGAGAACATTTGAGGTGTACGAGGCCGTTGAGTACGCACTCGCTAAATATAAAACGGATCCGAATTTTCCAATCATGTTGTTCATCAAGGTATAGAACGGGATTCGCGAAACGCCGTTACATTTCAAGGGTTGCTCACTAATACTTGCATGTAGGTTCGTGTCGACGATGGGGAATACATTCATTTGAAGATCAACCTCGCCTCTGAGGACTCATTCATGGATTTTCGGACCGGGCTAAGCGCAGAAGACCCATTTTTCTACTTTTAACACCCGCTCAAGCCTATAATTTTATAAATAGCTATCAGTACAGTTTTGCTGCATTGATCACAATTAAGTTTAACGTTTTGTACGCCATGCAGATATTCGCATTCACGATATGTAATCATAGTAATGCGGTCTTTATTACGTATATGCGATAGGTACATGCAATATACGTATACGCTATTAACATGCAGATTATATTTAAACGGACACTTAGTTCAACTGACAATACACGAGCCAGTTTAATTATACAGGACATGCAGAACAATTAAAGGCAGGCAAAACCAGTTTTACAAGTTAGCCGGCTATTCTTGCTCTATGCAGACTATACTGGCTGAGCTTCGACCGTTGACTCAGACAGGAAATGACATCAATGGAGCTCTTCTTTAGAAAAAATAAGTCCGTTATTTACTTCACGTATTGATCTGGAGACTTTCGCACACTAAAAGGGGTATACGGGCTAAATACAGCTTCCTGACCAAGTATAATTGTCCTAATTGGTCATCTGCTGCATGACATATCCACTGGCTGCATTTCATGCAAATGTTCACCAGGCCTAACGTCATCCAAGTCTTCGGTGGTTTGGGACTGGGACTATAGATTTGTCTCCCCAGCTTTATAAAAAATATGTTGCATCGGTTTTTCGCAGTTCCATTTTGTAGCGTAACGTTAACAGTGATCCCTAAGATTATAATAATGAATACATGTAAATGTCGTTCGTGAACAGTTTCCACGAAAATGACCCTTCGTTTATAAATACATTTAAAAAGGCTCTCCGTTCGATTCGCTATAACTTCCGAACCATTAACGCTAGCGCTATTGGTTTCCTGGTTTGAGCACATCATACAGTCACCACATCATTAATTTCTCTATCGTAATATATACCCTTGACTATATTCCAGGGCCTACAGAACATGTTAATCCATATCCAGAAATGAGCGGTCAAAGGGAATTGACAATTGTTGCGGTTTGTACATTCGCGTATACTTCCCATAGAAAATGAACGGCTGTTTATAAACTTGATTGTTATACTTAATAACGTAATAGGGTAAAACTTTGTGGCGATAAATATTGCTTCAGATACGTACAATCTTGATTTAGCTGAACAAAAAAACTGCTTTGTATTAAAAATTGTTGCAGTTTTTGTGAAAACAGCACTTTCCATAGACATGTATGGAAAATCACCTTTTTCACACCTAATTAATGTATTCTGCAGCTCATAATTCTTACGTCAGTTTAGATTCAGATTTTGTGGGCCCCCAGAATAAGTGACCATGGAGTTCAATTATTTTTAGAGATATTTATAAATGTTTACCTAGTATAGATTTCGGCCATTTGAATTTTTAATTGTTTGGGTCACAAGGACTAAGATCTAATTAGCGCCATCTTGTTGAGTGTTTTTAAAGTAGCTTCCATGGATACAGATATATGGCGACATGCAACATAATTCATTAACTGGTACGTTAGCTTAACGCGCACGCTTATATATTACAAGTAAATCAAGACAGTGATTGGTGGTATGTAGGATTGGTGGTGCAAAAAGCAAGGAAACAAGGTACAGTCTGTTAAAGTGAGGTTTGCAACTCACAGTCCTGAATTTGCAAATGAAGAAGCCTATTTGCAAATGTAGGACTGTTATAGTTGTACATGTAAGATCCTACCAAACCTCACTTTAACATATACTGTACCTTGTTTCCTTGCTTTTTTCCTTCCACCAACATAATCCTACTTAACAGCTTACCTGCATGGACTTACCCTGAATTCCTTACGTCCTGTCTCCCCTGGGATCAAAATGTACCCTGGGGGTTGGCGGAAGTGCCCAGGGCGGTCCCGGCTCCGCCCCCAAGGTAGGAGGCAGGTCCCCCGCCCTTCCCCCCCTCGGGGAGGGGGTTGGGCTTGGGGGGACACTGGCAGCAACTGCTAGTTCCGGCCCATGACACTGATCACGTCAGACGGAGCAAGAACTACATACTACTAAGAGGGTGGGTGGGAGAGACTATCCTCTCGGCACCCAGCTGCAGCCCTCGTCCGCCAACCTAAGCTAGCTGATAAGGACTTGCCTGCCTAGCAATCTGCGTATATGTAGACTTGACCCGCTGCCGTGCGCGCCGCGTAGCGCCCGCCCCCAGCCCCGCCCCGCCCCGCCCCCCTGCAAGCTCAAGTCGGTCGCTGTTAACCCGGTCTAAACGTGCGTTCAAACCGTATATACCACCAGTCACTTTCTCGATAGAGAAGTTTTTGATTTACTTGTTTCCCTAATTTTTTTTTCTCTGCCATGCAGGAGTGTTCAATATAATATATGGCTTAGTGTATTCCTTGCAATCTATAGGACGCTTTGATTCCTCTTATGTGTAATCTGAGTATATAGGCCTCTCAGGTAGATTAAGGCAAGGCTATTTTGGGAGCGCGCGCGTACGTTGCTTGGTTTCAAATTACCATCTAATGGCAGCTGCTGCGTATGAACAATACACGTATAGCTGTAGATAAGCGTGTGGAAAATAGCATTCTTTATGGACTAGTTCAGTTTTAGGTGTTGTCTAAAGGAACAACTATTGCTTCTTTTGTTGTTTGGCAGCGTATCACCACCGCGATTTGTCGGAATCGAGTGACTCGTGCAGCTGTCGAGGTGGCCGTGCAGGACCTTAAGGTAAACATGTATAGGCTTTGCCGGAAGGTATGCCAACGGGTTTCTGCATGGGTATTTTATTAGTCCGATCCACTCACTGAACTGTGTAGAATCCGTTTTGGGGTTGGGGTTGGAATTAGGAATAATTACTTAAAGCATACTGGCAAAAAAGAACACTTACATGTAGAACAGGGGCGGATCCAGGAATTTGGAAAGGGGGGGGGGGGGGGGGGCACAGTTAGAGGCGCCGCCCCGGGGAGGGTGCGGGAGGGGGGCACCCCTCCCGCCCAGCTATAGGGGGTATGGGGGAGCGCTGTAAGCTCCCTCATCGGGGCCTGGGGCGGAGCCCCAGAAGCCAACGCGTTTTGCGTTGTAAAATACGCAATAAAGCAGGCCTGTTAAATAGTATGTGCAATGCATGTATTTTTACACAGGAAATACATATTAAATATAGTTGTAGCAACTGCCAAAGTACGAGTTTATAGGGTTCGTACTTTCAAAATGTAACTACTAAAGTTTGTGGGCCAAAAAATATAGCTCAGCTTTTATATGCGATGCGATGCGCCAATCTTTTCAATCTTTTTTGTGTATACTGATCTCCGCTTCTTTTCAATACGCACGTTTGCAAAAATAATCGTAATCATACTTTATAATTGGCCCTTCCCGTGTACATGTACATGTATCCGCGCTGTAGCTAACCGAGGCACTGTTTTGTGCGGTTATAAATCGCACGCGGTACGCAAATACACTCATGAATATTTAATGAGTCGTCCGAAAGGGGGAGGTACGTGCCCCTGGTGCCCCCCCCCCCCCCCCCCCCCCCCCCCCCCAGATCCGCCCCTGTAGAACTGGGCCCAAAGTACCGCGGGTCGACGTCCAACCGTCCAATGTTCAGGCTTCTATCTTAACCGCGTTAGTCGATTCACTAAACCCCAATCGGCAAAAACATATACATGTATAGTAGATAATTGCAGCTTTAATTTGAACCAAAAGATACAGGTAGAAGTACTTGTTTACTGGTCCGGCAAATGCACACAAGAATTGAACCAGATACAACACACTCGCACGCGCACGTTGTAGCTTCATCCTGCAATGTCTAACAGTTCACTGTCGTCTTTGAAATGATGGCCGTCAACACAGCTCCCTGTGAGGAATAGTAGGAATTAGAAGTCAAGCGGTTCATTAAAACTATTGAATTCAAATATTGCCGAAAAAGCCTTGCCTTAATCACTTTTTATTTTATTGATAGACCTACTTTTGTTCTTCGGATATCTTAAACTCAGAGTTCTCCTTGCTAACGAGCCGTTTCCTTTGGCTTGGTCCTTTGCTGAATTAGAACCGCCTGAGGCAACCGAGAATTTTCATCCATAATGAATTGCACCTGCTGGAGTCATTTCACGGCTTTTCATCACCAGCTAACAACTTTAGGTCTTATTTGTATGAAAGGGCACGTTTGGAAATCAAACGCAACTTTTAAAAGCTAATCTTGTCTTCTTACGACGTTCCTGTCGCGAGTTATACGTGATGAAGGGAAGGAGAAACGAAAAATTAAAAGGCGGAATTTAGGCGCCGACTTGTCACTCAAGGTAAACTGCACTGTTTAGCGAAGCTCACGTTATATGTGCACATCTGTTATGTTTGTGATGGATTATACAATGTATACGAGCTGGCGAGTAAAGGCAACGCTTCGTTACCGTTTTAAATCGCTCGATCGAAAACCACACCCACCTAAGCCAATCGGAAGCCAATCCTACATAGATTATATATATAGGGACGGAATCGCCCATGCATCCGAGCGGGGTACTCTCGTAGTGACACCTATATAGGCCTATCATATTATGTGGTAGCTACTCCACAGCAGCCGTTCTATTAGCTCGACCTTCGCGTATTGGGGGTTTCAAGCCTACATTTTTATAGCAATACCTAGTCTTACTTCCAACATGCGTCCCTCCGACTGTCATTCCCTCGTTCACAGTCCAGTTGAAGTTCGATGTTGTACGTCTGGCTAGCAAGTAGTAATGAACTAGCAAGACTAGCGTATACCAAGAATTGGATTGATAGCAATCGAGTGTAGAGCTATTAATTATATCCACAATACTATCAGACGGGTACAAATCCTGGTATATTATAGGCTTGATACCCAACCTTCCGCCAAAAGGCTACGCCCAACTATTCACGGTTGTTTCATTCCATTGAAAAGTTGGACATTAAGTCTCGTCCCCACCACTGCTTGGAGACAGGCAACTAAACCCTAGTTACCGCATGGCACTGGAATGTGGATTATCCTTCTTTATCCGTACAACGTAAGCTCACTTTGAATCGATATATCAGTCAGGCGTCCTTCGAGGACTAAAACAGTATAAGTTTCATCTTTGTTGTATTTACATACGCGCGAAGAGAGGGCCGAGACTACGTGCGCTTTGTTTTGAGTTGTTCGTGTCAATAAGCTTTTTTAAGAAATCCGCCCGAAAAAACTCTTTTAGAAACGTGTACTCAAGAGACGGCTGTATTTGGTTCCGTTTAGGGTGTAACGGGGCTTGTTTTCTGCGCGTCGTGCCAACGCTTTGAAAAAGGCAGATTTTTTACGTAGCGAAGTGGGATCAATCCCCATTTACGGCCCCCTAGATCCCGTAACTAGGCTAATCAATTAACATCCTATTTAACAAGTCGTTAACATATGCGCTTCACGGGACACTCTAAACATGCCGATCTCTTAATTCTGTATAGGTACGGGTTTCAACATATACAACCATTCCTAACCCTAACCCTAACCCTAAACTAAGCCCAGCTAGATGGGCGTACCCTAAACTAAGCCCAGCTAGACCGGGGAACAGTCGGCTGATCCGCTAACAAATCCAGCTAGACCTGTATGGAACGCCAAACTGGACAAAATTATTTCTTCCTCACCGCAACGATCATGACTACCGGATCGATCCTTTGCGGTCATCGGATCGATTGTCCTGCTAGCGCATTGCAGGGCCCGCGGAGCCGGGGGGGCAAGGGGGGCAGCTGCCCCCCCCCCCCCCCCCACTTTTTTGGCCGATAATGTTAATTTATTTTTGAAAAGTATTCATTATCGCGGATGCATGCAGGCGCGTGGCTCCTCCATCAATCTGTAGCATACCTGCCGTGACTTTTGTTCCTTGTTATTGTCAATGTGCAGTGTTTGACGCTTGTATCTTATAATGATTTGATTGTTTTGCTTTGACGAAGGAAACTCCGAAATATATTTGATTACAGATAGCCAACCGATTGGATTCAAATTAATATTAAGGTTACTATGAAGCAATCGATTTGCCAGGGTTCCATTGCAACTTCTGGTCCTCGCATGAAATAGTGTATTAAACTTTCAACTCGAAAAATGTTGCCTAAAACATTAGGCTTCATTTTTCCGCATTAATTCGCTTTAAGGCCACTACAATTAGATTCCTTGTTTCCCATTTCCCGCCCGCACCATTATTTGGTACCGCATGTTTTCGTTCATTATTAGATCACGTGTCACGTAACATCCATTATTTTTATTATAGACATTTAAAAAATGGCTATCTTGAACGTATCTGTTGCGTGTTCGTCTAGAAAAACTACTTTACTTCCTTGGATTGAAGCAGAACACTCCTTTTCGTAGATTCTATTCGACCACGTCTTTCAAGCACATCTATAGCTGTCCTGGATGGATTTAGTTAAAGCGGAGGTGGCCACCAGCATCAGGGTTGCCGTAGGCCAGCCAGGGGTCTGGCCTGAGGCCGGCCGGCCTGACTGCCTGACCTGATAGGCCGACCTGTCAGGCCAATTAATTTGGTTATTAATTAGTTGATACGCTGATTTTGCCTCCGCGCCGCTATGTCGATCGGCAATTCTCTTGGTCCATCATCAACTCATAAAGTACCTCGCTATTCCAGCTTCATCTACCCCTTCAGAATGTGTAATTTAAAGAGCCAAGTTGATCTAGGAGCGTTAACGATGGAATCTATACTTCCTCAACGGCTGGAAGCTTCAATATATTATGCTAAAGCATAATGCATGGCTGCTTCCAATGCAATAAGCCAATATTATGTACGCTCCTGCTTAGCCGCTACACATGTATACAATGTATTTGAAATTCTGCTGCTTTTGTTAGTTATGATTTACAATCGTGCATTAATTTGGTGAATGTGTAAAGTCATTTCAGTACTTCGCATTTATTGGTTGCACCAGATCCTCAGTAATAACAAATTATAATACTATTGCAAAATATAAAAATTGGATTTGTATACCCATTTGACGTAAATCAGTAAAAAGTAATAATAGTACAAGTTGATGTCTGAGTTTTGAATAAGAACTCGCCTAACATACTGCATGATACTTAGGGTGGGCGTGGTCCGGCCTGATAGGCTAGACCCCTGGCCTTCGGCAACCCTGACCAGCATAGATAATAGAATAAAGGGATTGGAAGAAACGGTACATACATTTACGTGACGTCACGTTCCGTTACATGACTGCTTCGCATTGAATCTTCTAGTGGGCCAGGGCGCAGGGTTGCCGAAGGCCAGCCCGGCCTGCCAGGTCGGCCTGCCAGGCCGGACATTTAGCTTGGCCTGGCAGGCCGGACCGTGACCTGACAGGCCGGCAGGCCGGGATCCACCCACTTATTATAATAAATTATTAATTCATTAGTAGTCATATGCTTGTCTCAAAGACTAAGCCATGCATGTCTAAGTATGAACGGTTCATACAGTTAAACTGCGAATGGCTCATTAAATCAGTTATAGTTTATTTGATGGTTCCTTACTACATGGATAACTGTATAGTAGGCCTACATGTAATTCTAGAGCTAATACATGCAGAAAGTCCCGACACACACAGAACGCACCCACTGTTTCTCTGTCTAGGACCTGATCTAGCCTGAGACGGTGTCTATAGCTATATATGGATATGGGACAGTTTCCGAGATAACTTCCTATGTTTTATAACATTATAAAATAATCGTGGTATAACATTTGAATTGCTGTATCTGCCGAACAATAAAGGCTATCGACTTCCTATTTTCACTGGCAGCACTTCATACTACACCATTGCCCTAGGGTTAAATACATTTTTGTGTCTTGCACTTGCTCAGTACCATAATTGCAACGTTCGATACCCCACCAGGTTCAAACCCTACCCCACCAGGTTCATAGAGGTCCTATATCTATCGATTTGTTCTGTTCGTTAATTTTTATGCCATCCGTTACGGAGATATAGTTGAACAAACTATGTGCACTTTTTCCCGCTCGATACGTGGCAATGATATAATCACCACCTCCCATACTTTGAGCGGGACGCGATTTGCCCAAATCATCGGCGCGAATCGAGCGGGAAAATGTGCACGTAGGTAGTTTGTTCAACTATACATATCTCCGTAATGGATGGCATAAAAATTAACGAACAGAACAAATCGATAGATAAAGGACCTCTCTACCTACAAACCGAATTTGAAGCGATTGATTACTCCTACAGAAAGTTATGTTGGGTTTGGACCTGGTGGGGTTCCAATGTTGCAATGCTGGCACGGAGCAAGTGCAAGACACCAAAATGTATTTTACCATAGAGCAAAGGTGTAGTACGTAGTTATGAAAATAGGAAGTCGATAGCCTATACCGTTCGGAGGATCTAGCGATTCAAACGTTCTAACACGATTATTTTATAACGGTATAAAACATAGGAAGTTTTCTCGGAAACTGTCCCATATAGTATTATTATACAATCAGCTGGTAATGGTTAAAATTTACAAATTACAGATACAGAAACTGAGTCTGAGATACATAACATGCAGTGATGCAAACAGCGCGCTTGCTATCTAAATACTTGTAATTAACCATGCATTGTGCTGTTGTGTGAGGGTAGGGGTGTACTATAATGCGATGATTTTGGAATTATGCGTCACCCACTTAACCATGTGTGCATGGGTCCAAACGATGCATTTTGGCTGTAGAACGTATATACCTATCTTTGAATTTACCCCCTCCTATTTGCAAAATTCAATTAATTTCGATTCCGCAATCTTATCCTGCCGCCGATGCACCTATAAACGTATCCCAGCGCTAGCGGTGGAACAAAACAATTGCGCCGTGCTGTTTTGTACCGGCCGCTATTATCTAGCTCTGAATACGGCATTTTTTTGCCTATATACGAATGCCAGCATCAAGAACAGAGGCTATATTGTTCGATTCCGTCACTACTGCCGAAACCGTCCGGTCCTGCGCCGGCATCAATATTAAACAATCGAAACCTCTACTGGCCGTACATATGCAACTACAGGAACATGTATCGTGTAACCAGTTCCATTCACAGGGCATAAACATGTCGCAAGAGGTTGCAGGGGGCGTGGTCTAAGTAGGAGCAGGAGCTTGCTTGGAGAGATCGCGTAGTTGATGATGAAAACGTCAACTGCGAAGATCCTTTCCTCCGTGTGCACATTTCCAGCCCCCTCAGATTGGCATATTGCCATGCACACACGCCCGACTGCATGAAGAATGTATAATTCCAAAATCATTGCTTTATAATACACCCCTATTTGTCGAATGCTGGAAATGTGCACACGGAGGTAAAGGATCGTCGCTGTTGATGTTTTCATCATCAAGTACGATTTCTTCAAGCAGCCTCCTGCTCCTTCTTAGACCACTCCCCCCAGCAACCTCTTGCTACATGTTTATGCCCTGTGAATGGAACTGGTTACTCGATACATGTTCCTGTAGTTGCACAGCTACGGCCAGTAGAGGTTTCGATTGTTTAATATTGATGCCGGCGCAGGACCGGACGGTTTCGGCAGTAGTGACGGAATTGAACAATATAGCCTCTGTTCTTGATGCTGGCACTCGTATATAGGCAAAGAAATGCCGTATTCAGAGCTAGATAATAGCGGCCGGTATAAAACAGCACGGCGCAATTGTTTTGTTCCACCGCTAGCGCTGGGATACGTTTATAGGTGCATCGGCGGCAGGATAAGATTGCGGAATCGGAATTAATTGAATTTTGCAAATAGGAGGGGGTAAATTCAAAGATAGGTATATACGTTCTACAGCCAAAATGCATCGTTTGGACCCATGCACACATGGTTAAGTGGGTGACGCATAATTCCAAAATCATCGCATTATAGTACACCCCTAGTGAGGGCAACCTTTTTTTAATATTAAAGACGTTGCATAACGTGTAAGTTGTGGTTTGTGTTTAATACATGTATCAATTTATAATAATGAATAATGAATAATGAACCGCCCGCCCGCATGCCTTTTATGTCCTATTGAAATGGGAAACAAGGAATCTTATTGGAGTGGCCTAATGGAGATCATTCAATCATTGCATGGCTCTGTAGATACGCGATCAAAATGATGAAGCTTAAAAGAATCGTGTGTGTTTGACCTCAGGAAGTATAATTCTATCTGCTTAAAAAGCGAAGAATGCTTTTAGCAAATTTTTTGTACATCGGAACAACATTAACAATTAACTCTAGCTATTTCTGTCACCACCTTGCATGCAGCCTTCTTTGCTGTATTGATTACATGCATGCGTATGTTTATTTCAAGCGTTGGCTGTTTGTTCATTGTTTGGCATCAGTAAAGCGGTTTGCAACGCCTATATGTCCTATCATTAAACTGGAATGGACCCTTTGCATGAAATATCGGAAGTACGATAAACGTCACGTTCGGAGTAAACTCCACAGCGGTTGCCTAGAGACACTGTGTCACGTTCGCGGACCTTTGCGTAAAAAAATGGCAACGCTCGAAGTCATTCCTTCCCGCTCGAACAGTTGCTGCCAATAGTAAGCTTGACAGAGTCTGACATACCCGGAAACTTTTAAAATTGATGGCTTTAAAAAGGCTCTGGATATGTCAGACTCGGTCAAACTTACCGTTGGCAGCATAGTTTGATCAGGAACTGGATCGGCCGAAGGATCAATGTCTGAGCTGGAAGGAGCGTTGCCATTTTATTACGCAAAGGTCCGCGAACGTGACACGATGTCTCTAGGCAACCGCTATGGTTTCTACTCCAGACGTGACGTTTATCGCAAAGGTCCATTGATGTAACTGCATGATGTCAGAAAAATATGCTGACGATGTGAATTACAGTCAAGGCCCAACTACCGGTTTTCAAACTCATGCTACGTGGAGAATTTCAAACATTCCACGAAATTTACAGTGCTTTTCACGATGTGAAAAGCCTTTAAAATGTGAAAAGCCTATAAGGGAAGATTGTTACTATATTTAAACTGATCTAGGTCAATCCAGCTACTAATGCAGTTAATGAAAGACCTTTTTCGAACGCTCGTCGCGCCTGAAAACTTGGCTTCGCTTCATTCATAGCGACAGAACAGCTAATATTGACCTGGACGAAGTTGCCTCTGAGTTCGCCGCTAGAATTGACAATTGAAAGCAACATTTTGATGTGGTAGGATCGATATTCGTAACTTATATTTTTACGCGCGTTTCTATGAATAATTTCCACATGCAGGGAGGTGCGAAGGAATATGACAACTTAATTTCTGCCCCCCCAAATTATAATACCCTCCGCGGGCCCTGCACTTGTGACCTTCATTATGGATTATTGTAATCTATTTGTTTGGCTCACCTGCTGATCAAGTTCTCTTTCCCTCTGGCATTGTGGTGATGTGATACATCTCTGACCCAAGTATCTGGTGCCAACCAGCTGCTGACAAAACTCCTCGTGAAGAGCCCGCAGCTGTTGGTGCTCCACTGTACACAAGCTTGGGAGCAGCTCTGGATGGGTACTGCTGACTGCCATAAGGGTGAAATGCAGGAGCCCTTAGAATGACATCAGTGTGGTCTAGTACAGAGGACTGCAATGGATCTAAGGAGGCAGTGAGTGAAGGAAAGGGAAGGGAGACAGATAGAGGAGGCAGTAGGGAGAGCAAATTGCTGTGTAGTAAGCCCCTGCGGTTATCCCCTCATTTTGTTCACAGAGTCGCCTTCAGCAGGTACTATAGACAGTGAACAATGGCAGACCGAATGAATAATGTCAGGTATGACTAGTAGATCCGTTCCGTGGTGCCAGAAGCGTGGAGGCGGACGAGTGGTAGGCCTATTCGATATCAATGGTAGCTGCGAGAAATAAAGCCCGGAATCAGAATGAGATGCACAGAGCTGGATTGGAAATATAAAAAAAATACTTACAAAGTAGGCCTTTGAGCACAGGTCACTGACTTGTTCTCATTTATACTGGTCTGTAGACCTTTGCGCGCTACATATGAAAGCTTGTATAAAATCCCGTACCTCAAAAGCATCTCTATTATTTAAATGGTCAGGCTCCAAAGTTCTGTAAACTCAGTAAGAAACTGGATCCGGTCGCGGGTTTGGGTGGTATTAGCATATTATGATTAGCTCGACTTCAATGCGCTAGCTGGACAATCGATCCGATGACCGCAAAGGATCGATTCGATAGTCATGATCGCTGCGGTGTATGGAACGCCAAACTGGACAAAATTATTTCTTCCTCGAATCGATCCTTTGCGGTCATCGGATCGATTGTCCAGCTAGCGCATTGCAGTCGAGCTAATCATAATATGCTAATCCCACCCAAACCCGCGGCCGGATCCAGTTTCTTACTGAGTTTACAGAACTTTGGAGCCTGACCATTTAAATAATAGAGATGCTTTTGAGGCGTGGGATTTTAAGCAAGCTTTCTTTATAATATCATATGTAGCGCGCGATCGAAGGTGTACAGACCAAGAGCAAGTCAGTGACCTATGCTCAAAGGCCTACTTTGTAAGTTTTTTTTTTTTATATTTCCAATCCAGCTGTGTGCATCTCATTCAGCTGATTCCGGGCTTTATTTCTCGCAGCTACCATTGATATTGAAGGATCTCATCGGGTTAGGTGACGGGTACAGCCGGATTTATCGAATAGGCCTACCACTCGTCCGTCTCCGGCCACCCTTCTGGCACCACGGAACGGAAACCAACTGTACCTACTAGTCATACCTGAAATTTATGTGTGTATGTGTGTGCGCTCAGTCCACTGATCAGGTTATCACAATCTCTTTGCATATGCATGTGTGTGTACGTCTGTGAAGTATGTGCAGTGTTGTCTTGGGTGTGTTTATTTAAAGGTGTGCTATTCGGTTAACTTGATAGTTTTTACCTATCATCTGTTGAGCAGTCCAACTGATCTAAGTTGATCTCTTTGTACATGCATCTGCACCTTTAAAAAACAATTAAATGGTACGTGTTGATGTACCCAGCCTCTGTGTGCGTGCATGCATGTGTGTGTGTGTGTGTGTGTGTGTGTGTGTGTGTGTGTGTGTGTGTGTGTGTGTGTGTGTGTGTGTGTGTGTGTGTGTGTGAGCTAGAAGTGTGCATAAGGTACCACTGAGAGCTCTTTCATATCTTTGTTATTCAGGTCAAACAATAATTTGGAATCATGAAAGTCTTTAAGAACCAGAACCTAGATGGATTCCTTGTTGAAGGCCAGTGCTGCAGCCTTTGCTGAAATATTGCAGGCACTAATAACTGGAATTGAGGAGATTTAATCAGTCATGTTGAACACTTGAAGATATCCTTTTATCTCATTACTAGTGATTGGAGTAAATGTAATCTCAGTTGGTTGTTCTTAATAAATGAGATTGTTTAGCTCACTTTGTAGCTCCTGGTAGATTTAAAACAAGAGCTTATATCTATGCTTCTATAATTATAATGAACATGATGACTATATTAATGAACAGAGCTAGTAAACAAATGCAGAGAATAACCCACTCATCAATTCAAATGCACACTTGAAAATTTATAACATTCCAAATCCATCGTTTCCTACAACTGCTTCCACCATATCATCCCCTCATTTCCATTTTGCAAGTTTCAGCTGTTTGGAATCTTGCAGTGGGGTCATTAAAATGGACTGGGTCAAACGCCCATGTGGCAATTTTCCATCTGGAAGATAATGTTGGTAACACGTATGCACATGTACCTTGACAAGACATACCGTTTGCCTCATTTAAAAACTGATAGCTTGCTCTTCTAAATCTCATTGGAAATCAATTTCATGTCAAGAAGACAAAAAAATGAATTCCTATACAAGATGGGACTAACCTCTACAAACTTTGATACATAAACAAAATATCATTTCAATCTGTTGTGGGTAAAGTATGACAGAACAATGCACAAATAATGTTTTTAATCCCTCTATGAATTGATCCATAACTACTTTAACTTTATATAACATAATGGTATGCATAGCAATAATTATATATTAACATATACTATTTACAATCATATTTACGATACACGAATAATGCGTAATACACACAACACACTATAGCTACAGTTAATTAAACTTTAAGATGGGAGCCACCTGGAGAGGATCGCTGTCGGAAGGGAAACCATGTGCAGTACAAGGGTGTAAGGAACATATTGCTCCATCCATGTGGCACTCCCATATGACCAGTCATGCCAAAGGGATTTTTCATGGTGATGTCCCTAACACCTGGTTGAAAACGTCTTTATATTTGCCATCATTGTTCAGAGTTGGTTACCTTGTCCCGTCAGTCCTCGCACAGTCTGAAATGTATATCATCTACATCATATGTATTAGCCTCCCCTGGTAGCCAAATTAAACTCCAGTGCTGCTCTTCCACCAGATGTACTACCTTCCCTAGAGGACGTTTTCAGCCTCAAATGTGCCACCATACGATTTATTCCTAACTGAGCTAAGCATGCCTTCTCAAAGAGCTCTCTCTTCATCCTTACAGAGGGTTGTTTCTGAGAACTCCTTAGATTCCTGGTTGAAGCTTTTAATGCTTCAAAAGTGCATCGTTCCAAGTGCTAAGCGAGGAGGCCGTCATAATAAACCAGTCCCCATTGAGGCTCTTTGTGACCTTTGGTTAAAGGATAGCTTCAGTGAATTGTGGAGGATGGCAAGGGCCCGTGCTTTACCATCCAACCGATTGAATCATGCCAAGGACAGCTCTTCAAAACAACAGGTGATCTCAGCATCTCCCTTGCCCAAGATGGTCTTTATGGCAAGGCATGTCAGGCATTAGTTTCATCAGGTGTTGCACCAAATTCTGAAGAGACATGGAAGTTGCTATTTACAAAGCACCCCAAGTGTGAACATCCTATCACACCTACTGCACCTGAATTTGATGTTGGCATTCTCAGTAGTGTTAACATAATGGCAATTTTGAGATCATTTCCTAAACTCACTGCTGCTGAGCATACTGGTCTCCGTGTCCAGCATCGTATTGATGCAGCAGACTCTCCTGTTCAGACAGCAGTTCTGTTTTCTCTCAAGGCAGTTGTTCATCTTCTTGCATCAGGAAGAGCCCCATCTCAACTTTCTGTCTTCCTCACTGGTGGAAACCTGACTGCGTTGAATAAATCTAAGCCTGATTGCCCCCTGGATGTTCGGCCCATTGCTGTTGGAGAAACCCTCTGCCGCCTTACAGGAAAGTGTCTGTGTGCTGCAGTGAAATGCAAGGCAGCAGAGTTTTTTCATCCACATCAATTTGGTGTGGCATACCCTTTTGGCACAGAGAAAATTGCTCATGGGCTGAGGAGATGTGTTGAGGAGCATTGGTATGACACTGAATTTGTTGTTCTTAAGGTAGATCTGAAGAACACATTTAATTTGGTGTCACGTCAAGCTCTATTGATTGAAGTTAAAAATCACTTTCCAGAGTTACTCCCTTGGGCCTGTTGGTGCTATGGGCAACATCCTTTGTTATGGCGCACAATGGGTCATCTGAAGTCTGAATCTGGAGTTGATCTACTAGGACCTCTTTTTTGACCTGGTCTTGAACTTACTAATTTCTGCTATCGCTAAAGATGAGGTTTGTTCGCATCTTCAGTTCGATGCCTGGTATCATGATGATGGAGTGCTAGCTGGTCCCACATAGGGCACTGGCATTGATCAAAGGTATTGGTCCATCACTTGGCCTCTTTGTGAATGTGAGCTCTTCAGCCAAAGTGATCTGATATCTTTCCCATCTGACATGAAACAGTCTTACAATCTCAACATTGAGATCTTTGGAATTCCAATAGGTGACAAAGATTTTTGCTCAGCCTTTGTCTCCAGGAAGAGGTTATAGGCAAGACCCCTGCTGGAACGACTTGAGGAAGTTGGTGCAGTGGACCCTCAGGTTGCTTTAACGCTCTTGCATAAGTGTGGCAGGTTCTTTCGGCTTGCACATCTAGTCCATGCCACTCCTTCTTCACTTGTTATGGCTTCTCTTGAGCTTTTTGATGAAGATGTTCGTAGATGTTTTTCATCATGCACTGCAGTTGATACAACTGATGTTGCCTGGCAGCAAGCCCAGCTAAGCCTAATAAGAGGAGGGTTGGGTATGAGGTCTCTGTCCTGCCACTCACCTGCAGCATTCATTGCATCTTTATACTCCTCTGGCTATGGCTCCATATCAGACCAACATCTCTCTCATGCAGTACAGACATTTAATGCATTCGTATCTCCTTCTGATGCAATTCAGCCTGATGGTTTAGTTTCACCTCCAGTCCATCAAAAGCAACTTTCAAGCAAGATTGATATCCATCAGTTCAATAGCATCCTAATTGCTTCTTCTGTTGCTGATAAGGCTTGTCTGTTGTCTGTCTCATCCCCACATGCTGCTTCTTGGCTGTCTGTAGTCCCTTCTGAAGGTCTCGGCCTTCATCTTGAGCCTTCAGTATTCCAGGTAGCTGTCAAGTGGTGGCTTGGTTTGGACATCTCTAATGGTTCCCAGTGTGCCCTATGCCCAAACAGTGCATTAGATCCCCTTGATCACCACGCCACAACATGCAAAAAAGGAGGAGACGTGGTCATCCGTCTCAACCATCTGTGCAATGTGTTGGTGGAGACTTGCCGTAGAGCCCACTTGAGTGTGATGGTGGAGATGGGCTGCAACCTTACTTCAGACCGTGACCACTCACGCCCCGCAGACATTTTGCTACCCAATTGGGCCTTTGGTAAACCATCTGCCTTTGATATCTCAGTGACATCACCGCTAAATCCTAAAATTGTATCAGTAGCGGGATTGTCAGCTGTGGCAGCTGCGTTGTCCACTGAAGAGCGTAAACACACAGAAAATGACCCCAAATGCAATGCCTTGGGGTGGTGTTGTATACCTCTGGTTGCAGAGTTGTATGGTGCTTGGGAAAAAGAAGCCATAAATTCATTTAAAATGCTTGCCTCCCATCTTGCCATAACATCAGGCAAAACAAAATCAGCTGTGCTGTCTGAGCTGTACAGTCCTGAAGTAATGTTCTAATGTATTAGTGATTGCCAATTGACATTATGCTATTTGCATTTGCTGCATAATCAGCACCAAACAACTCTCTATCATTTCTTGCAACCATATCTATTTATGCATGTGCAGGTTAAGTAAAGATTTTGCTACTTCATGTACAATACTATGTGACACATTATTCTACTACCTTCTGTACAAGCTCACTTATATTATCAGGAAAATCAAAAACATCAACAGCGATGTTTGTATTAGAACCTGATGTACACCACTTCAGCAAGAACAGGATGGTCGCAACATCCTTGCACAATTTACATTGGCAATGTATACACCTAGACAGCAAAACTGCATGCATGCCAGTAAGGATACCTTTAACATTGCTTGCTTGTGCATGATTAAGTACATATGTGGCATGACCTCATACAGTACAGCACAATACAATAAAGCTACTTCGATTCTGTTTGTTTTCTCCATGGCATCATTGAAAACAAATTTCTGCCTAACTGCAATTCCGGCTCATTGGTTCCAAAAAATTAGCTTAAAACATGCACAATTGCACTAACTATACTGATGCAGTAGATTTACAACAAGAGATTGTTTTACAGTATATTTATGCTTTTACAATTATGATAAACATAATGCCGGCCTATCAATGAACAGTGTTAAAATGCAGAAAATAACATACCCAAAAACAAATGAAATGCACTCTTCAAATCAAATCCATTGTTTCCTATAACATATCCTTGCCTCAGTTCCATTTCACAAGTTGAAGCCGGCTGTTGGGAATGATATGAATGGCACCTTGTCAAATTCCATAGCAAGGATTGCATCCATCCCTATGAAGAAACGTAAAATGTAATGTGAAGACAAAGACATATAATAATAAACAAAAAATCGTTTCAATCTGTTGTCGGTGAAGTGTGACAGAACAATGCACACGTAATGTTTTAAATCTCTCTATGAATTGATCCATAGCCATAGCTACTTTAAACTTAATGGTACAATAATAGTCCAGCGGTAAAGCTCTTATGTTGTTTCTATTAGTAATGGCATCTTCATTCGCTGCATACAAACAGCTATCTATTAGTACAATACTATGTGACTGATTCTACTACCTTCTGTATAAATCATCACAAACATCAACAGCAATGTTACATTTGTAAATGAACCTTTAGCTTGCACAATTCTGAACATTGCAGTGTTTAAACCTAGATAGTAAAACTGATGTGCTTGCATGCATGCCAGTAAGGACGCCATTAATTATTTGCATGTGCATGAAGAAGTACATATGTTGACCTCATAAAGTACATATGTATAATACCTTAATCAGCCTAGAAGGATCAAAGCTACTTTTATTTGCTTCCTGGCATCAATGAATACAATGTTTCGCCTAATTGCAATTCTCAGTGGTTCCTAAGAAGATAAATTAGCTTAAAGCAATTTCATCAACAATATATTAATACTGATGCATTGAGATAAATGTTTTTAAAACAAACAACACAGTAAGCATTAATTATAAATAACAATATGGTTATATCTAATCAGGTAAATCCTTTAGTTAAATACAATGAGAACTTTAAATAACATATAGTAGCCTTGTTTGCAGACACAATATCCTTCACTAGATCAACGTCAGAAGAATTCTGGGTTGAAAGAATGATTTTTAAAAAAATCTTCTACTGCACCATATATATATACCGTATATATATATATATATATATATATATATATATATATATAGCCCATCTACACATATATCCCTTGTTTGCAGGTACACATGCACAGAATCATGATGTCCTCCTGAATTTCTAAGTCAAAAGCTCAAATCAATCACAACTGAAATCACATTTACCTTCTCTTCAGATACATCTCCCTAAGATCATAAGGTAAATAAATAGACTTTGTCTAACTATATTGTTCACAAATAAGGGCCTCCTTTCATGACTATAAGTGCTACAGCTGTCAAATAATAATGCCGTCATTACAAAAATGAAATTATGCAAGCATATATTTATCGCATCAGTGCTTTTGTCATCCCCTCCTTACAATGGTTCATAAATCATGTAGCTACTCGTATATACTAATGATGACCTTAGTGTGTAGTTAGTCAGGAAAACTGTACCCAAAAGTGTGACAAACATCCATCTATAAATACATGCACATTTACAGGGTGTACATTATCAATCTTATACATTGTGAGGAGACTCATATACATTTAGCAAATCAAGGTACCACTGCAATGGTACATTATAGGTACCTTTACTGTTTCAATACTTCTGGTGTTGTCAACGGTTCAAGATCCACTCCTTTTGTGGTTTGCAAATCCTTTACCTTTGGAAAATATGATATAAGAAGTTCCTTAAACTCCTCACCTGTCATTTTTTTAAGTAACTCGACAAGCTTTACTTCAAGCCGGTCCAACAAGAAGCAGTTTGTCTTTATTCTTCTCGGTGGATGTTAGTACTTGATATTCCATCCGTTTTTGAAGACATGAAAGGTGGTGTCTCCATACCATATTAGGTGTACCACTAGCCATTTGGAACTATTATAGCTTTTTCCTTCTCTCAATCTATTGTTCTGCTCTGCTTTGAACGCAGGTTCTGCATGCATGGAACAGTGCAGATGGTGGGGAAAATAATAATAAATTCTTACTTTAGTGCCCAACAAAAACAACACTTAGCCATCAGCGGGCAGCATTTTGAATCATGAATTTCTAGAGGACATATAGTGATTCTGTGCCTGCAAGCAAGGTATATCACCTGCAATTTCAGCAAAGGTTACAGCACTGGCCTTCAACAAGGAATCCCTTTAGGTTCTGGTTCTTAAAGACCTTCATGATGCCCAATTATGATCTCACACACCATGGTGCAGTATTAGACCTTACATGTAATTCTTAAAAAATCATTTCTTCAACTCATAATTCGATCTATACTGAAAGATTTTGTGTCTGTAAACAAGGATACCATACATTATTTGAAGTTCTCATCGTATTTCTTTTTATTTATAGGATTTGTCTCAGTGTTGATTTACATCTTAGGTATCACAATATTGTTATTTATATCTATATCAGTGTTTGTTTTTTGGTTTAATCTCAATGCAGGTGCTACAAAACATGCAAGCTAAACAAAATCTGATTTTTTTAGGTGATAAACAACATCCACAAAAATAAAACAACTGAGAGCACATTTACTTCAATCACTAGCAGAACAGTAATGTGATAAAAGGATGTCTTCAAGTGTTCAACATGACTGATTAAATCTCCTCAATTCCAGTTATTAGTGCCTGCAATATTTCAGCAAAGGCTGCAGCACTGGCCTTCAACAAGGAATCCATCTAGGTTCTGGTTCTTTAAGACTTTCATGATTCCAAATTATTGTTTGACCTGAATAACAGAGATATGAAAGAGCTCTATGCACACTTCTGGCTCCTTGCACACACACACACACACACACACACACACACACACACACACACACACACACACACACACACACACACACACACACACACACACACATGCATGCACACACACAGAGGCTGGGTACATCAAAATGTACCATTTAAATTTTTTAAAGGTGCAGATGCATGTACAAAGAGATCAACTTAGATCAGTTGGATTGCTCTACAGATGAGAGGTAAAAACTATCAATAGCACACCTTATAAATAAACACACCCAATGACAACCCTGCACACACTTCACAGACATACACACACATGCATATGCAAAGAGATTGTGATAACCTGATCAGTGGACTGAGCACACAAACATACATACACACACACACACACACATGCACGGCGGACGCACATAATGACAACTGGAGAAGTGACCATTCTGTTGTTTAGATGGTAGGTTTAAACATTCCAATGACACCGCTAACATACACTCTTTCTAGGGCTGTTGCCGCCAGTACAGTTGCACAGTTTTTAATTGGACCACTTTTCCCAATAGTGTCTCAATTTGTACAGGTACTGATTGGCCTTCAAAAGATCCAGTGACTGGGGCTTCATGGGGGAAGAGGATACAGGGCCATAGCCAGATTTACGAGGTGGGGGGGGGGGGGGGGGGGGGGGGGGCGGTCAGATATGTGCGATTGAGTATACTTAGAGAGGCCCTTTTCTAAATGGAGACAAATTTTACTATTAAATAGTCAGTAGTACCATTGAAATCATGCACCAAATATTTATCAAATAACAATTCACTATTGGAACATAGTGGGTCACGTCACTTGTGACCTTCATTAGTGAAGGGGAGTTGTTTGACCCCCCCCCCCCCCCACCCCAGCCCTGGGATTAGGGGAGCATAGAAGGGGAGGAGGGAAGGTGGGAGGATAAAGAGGAGGGAGTTATTGTAATCTATTTGTTTGGCTCACCTGCCGATCAAGTTCTCTTTCCCTCTGGCATCGTGGTGATGTCATACATCTCTGACCCAAGTATCTGGTGCCAACCAGCTGCTGACAAAACTCCTCGTGAAGAGCCTGCAGCTGTTGGTGCTCCACTGTACACAAGCTTGGGAGCAACTCTGGACTGGTACTGCTGACTGCCATAACGGCGAAATGCAGGAGCCCTTAGAATGACATCAGTGTGGTCTAGTACAGAGGACTGCAATGGATCTAAGGAGGCAGTGAGCGAAGGAAAGGGAAGGGAGACAGATAGAGAAGGCAGTAGGGAGAGCAAATTGCTGTGTAGTAAGCCCCTGCGGTTATCCCCTCATTTTGTTCACAGAGTCGCCTTCAGCAGGTACTATAGACAGTGAACAATGGCAGACCGAATGAATAATGTCAGGTATGACTAGTAGATACAGTTGGTTTCCGTTCCGTGGTGCCAGAAGCGTGGAGGCGGACGAGTGGTAGGCCTATTCGATAAATCCGACCGGCTGTACCCGTCACCACAATCCGATGAGATCCTTCGATATCAATGGACTGGTAGCTGCGAGAAATAAAGCCCGGAATCAGAATGAGATGCACAGAGCAGGATTGGAAATATTTAAAAAAAAACTTACAAAGTAGGCCTTTGAGCATAGGTCACTGACTTGCTCTTGGTCTGTAGACCTTCGATCGCGCGCTACATATGATATTTTAAAGAAAGCTTGCTTAAAATCCCACGCCTCAAAAGCATCTCTATTATTTAAATGGTCAGGCTCCAAAGTTCTGTAAACTCAGTAAGAAACTGGATCCGGCCGCGGGTTTGGGTGGTATTAGCATATTATGATTAGCTCGACTGCAATGCGTTAGCTGGACAATCGATCCGATGACCGCAAAGGATCGATTCGATAGTCATGATCGTTGCGGTGAGGAAGAAATAATTTTGTCCAGTTTGGCGTTCCATAGCGGTGAGGAAGAAATAATTTTGTCCAGTTTGGCGTTCCATAAAAATTATTTCTTCCTCACCGCAAAGATCATGACTACCGGATCGAGCCTTTGCGGTCATCGGATCGATTGTCCAGCTAGCGCATTGCAGTCGAGCTGATCATAATATGCTAATACCACCCAAACCCGCGGCCGGATCCGGTTTCTTACTGAGTTTACAGAACTTTGGAGTCTGACCATTTAAATAATAGAGATGCGTGGGATTTTGAGCAAGCTTTGTTTAAAATATCGTATGTAGCGCGCGAAGGTCTACAGACCAAGACCAAGTCAGTGACCTGTGCTCAAAAGCCTACTTTGTAATTTTTTTAAAAAATATTTCCAATCCAGCGTGCATATCTCATTCAGCTGATTCCGGGCTTTATTTCTCGCAGCTACCATTGATATTAAAGGGTCTCATCGGGTTGGGGTGATGAGTACAGCCGGATTTATTGAATAGGCCTACCACTCGTCGGTCTCCGGCCACGCTTCTGGCACCACGGAACGGAAACCAACTGTATCTACTAGTCATACCTGACATTAATGTGTGTGTGTGTGTGTGCCCAGTCCACTGATCAGGTTATCACAATCTGTTTGCATATGCATGTGTGTGTACGTCTGTGAATTGTGTGCAGTGTTGTCATTGGGAGTGTTTATTTATAAGGGGTGCTATTCAATTAAATTGATAGTTTTTACCTCTCATCTGTAGAGCAATCCAACTGATCTAAGTTGATCTCTTTGTACATGCATCTGCACATTGTTCATGTTGATGTACCCAGCCTCTGTGTGTGTGTGCATGTGTGTGTGTGTGTGTGTGTGTGTGTGTGTGTGTGTGTGTGTGTGTGTGTGTGTGTGTGTGTGTGTGTGTGTGTGTGTGTGTGTGTGTGTGTGTGTGTGTGTGCATAAGGTACCGTTGAGAGCTCTTTGATATCTTTGTTATTCAGGTCAAACAAAAATCATGAAAGTCTTTAAGAACCAGAACCTAGATGGATTCCTTGTTGAAGGCCAGTGCTACAGCCTTTGCTGAAATATTGCAGGCACTAATAACGGGAATTGAGGAGATTTAATCAGTCATGTTCAACACTTGAAGATTTCACTTTACTAGTGATTGGAGTAAATGTGCTCTCAGTTGTTTTATTTTTGTGGATGTTGTTCGTTTTTATAAATAAATGAAAAATTCAGATTGTTTAGCTCGCATGCTTTGTAACTCCTGGTAGATTTAAAACAAGAGCTTATATCTATGCTTTTATAATGAACATGATGCCTATTAATGAACAGAGCTAGTAAACAAATGCAGAGAATAACCCACTCATCAATTTAAATGCACACTTAAAAATTTATAACATTCCAAATCCATCGTTTCCTATAACTGCTTCCACCATATCATCCCCTCATTTGCAAGTGTCAGCTGTTGGGAATCTTGCAGTGGGGTCATTAAAATGGACTGGGTCATAAGCCCATGGGGCAATTTTCCATCTGGAAGAAAATGTTGGCAACACGTATGTGCATGTACCTTGACAAGACATACTGTTTGCCTCATTTAAAAACTGATAGCTTGCTCTTCTAAATCTCATGGGAAATCAAGAAGACAAAAAAATGAATTCCTATACAAGATGGAACTAACCTCTACAAACTTTGGATATAAACAAAATATCATTTCAATCTGTTTTGGGTAAAGTATGATAGAACAATGCACAAATAATGTTTTTAATCCCTCTATATGAATTGATCCATAACTACTTTAACTTTAATTGTCCTGAATTAATCTCTAATGTACTAGTGATTGCCAATTGACATCTTGCTATTTGCATTTGCTGCATAATCAGCACCAAACAACACTCTATCATTTCTTCCAACCATTATCTATTTATGCATGTGCAGGTTATGTAAAGATTTAGCTACTTCATGTACAATACTATGTGACACATTATTCTACTACCTTCTGTACGATCTCACTTATATTATCAGGAATAGCACAAACATCAACAGCGATGTTTGTATTAGAACCTGATGTACACCACTTAAGCAAGAACAGGAAGGTCGCAACATCATCCTTGCACAATTTACATTGCAATGTATACAAGCAAAACTGCCTGCATGCCAGTAAGGACACCTATAATATTGTTTGTTTGTGCATGATTAAGTACGTATGTGGCATGACGTCATACAGTACAGCACAATACAATAAAGCTACTTCTGTTTGCTTTCTCCATGGCATCATTGAAAACAAAATTTCTGCCTAATTGCAATTCTCATTGGTTCCAAAGAAGATAGATTAGCTTAAAACAATTTCATTAACTATACTGATGCATTGAGATAAATGTTTATACCAAAAACAAACACTGATCTAGACATAAATAACAATATGGTGATACCTAATATGTAAATCAACACTGAGACAAATCCTATAAGTAAATAAAAAGAAATACGATGAGAACTTCAAATAATGTATGGTATCCTTGTTTGAAGACACAATATCTTTCACTATAGATCAATGTCAGAAGAATTCTGAGTTGAAGGAATGATTTTTTAAGAATTAAGGTCTAATACTGCACCATAGTGTGCGAGATCATAATTGGGCATCATGAAGGTCTTTAAGAACTAGAACCTAAATGGATTCCTTGTTGAATACCAGTGCTGCAGCCTTTGCTGAAATTGCAGGTGATATACCTTGCTTGCAGGCACATGATCACTATATGTCCTCTAGAAATTCATGATTCAAAATGCTGCCCCCTTGGTTGATGGCTAAGTGTTGTTTTTGTTGGGCACTAAAGTAATAATTTATTATTATTTTCCCCACCATCTACACTGTTCCATGCATGCAGAACCTGCTCTCACAGAAGAACATAAGAATAGAATGAGAGAAGGAAAAGGTTATAATAGTTCCAAATAGTCATTTTGCTAGTGGCACACCTAATATGGTATGGAGACACCACCTTGCATGTCTTCAAAAACGGATGGAATATCAAGTACTAACATCCACCGAGAAGAATAAAGACAAACTGCTTCTTGTTGGACTGGCTTGAAGTAAAGCTTGTCGAGTTTAATACTTAAAAAATGACACATGAGGCATATTTTCCAAAGGTAAAGGATTTGCAAACCACAAAAGGAGTGGATCTGGAACCATTGAGCATCATGTCATACAACACCAGAAGTATTGAAACAGTAAAGGTACTTATATTGTACCTTTGCAGTGGTACCTTGATTTACTAAATGTATATGAGTCTCCTCACAATGTATAAGCTTTTTAGCAAATTTAAAAACATGAAATACATACAGTTAGATGATGCTTAAGTAATTAAATTGAAATCATAAAGAGAAATAAATCTACTCCATAAATGAGGCCAGAGGAGCACCATCATCAAACCCCAGCCCACTTCTCCATTTGGTGCGGGATCCTCTAAGACAGAGGCTCACTGCTCGAACCCCAGCAAAAGCGAGCCGTGATCTGATGTAGCTGCTAGTAATAGAATAGGCTTTGTTCCACTTGGAAGACAGAGCAGTGGCCATGTGCTTAATGCCTCTTTGTGAAGTAGTCCATCCACGTATAAGCTTGATAATTTACACCCTGTAAATGTGCATGTATTTATAGATGGATGTTTGTCACACTTTTGGGTACAGTTTTCCTGACTAACTAAACATAAATATTCTAAGGTCAGCATTAGTATATATGAGTAGCTACATGATTTATGAATCATTGAAAGGAGGGGATGACAAAAGCACCGATGCGATAAATACATGCTTGCATAATTTCATTTTTGTAATGATGGCATTGTAGCACTTATAGCCATGAAAGGAGGCCCTTATTTGTGAACAGTATAGTTAGACAAAGTTTATTTATTTACCTTATGATCTTAGGGAGATGTATCTGAAGAGAAAGTGAATATGTTTTCAGTTGTGATTGATTTGAGCTTTTGACTTAGAAATTTCAAGAGGACATAATGATTCTGAGCATGTGTGCCTGCAAACAAGGTATACATGTGTAGATGGGCTATGGTGCAGTAGAAGATTATTTTTTAAAATAATTCTTTCAACCCAGAATTCTTCTGACATTGATGTTATTTAAAGTTATCATTGTATTTCATTTTTTACCAACAGGAGAATTTACCTGATTAGATATAACCATAATTGTTATTTATCTATAGACCAGTGAAGTACTATAATTAATGTTTTCTGTGTTGTTTGTTTTAAAAGCTTTTATCTCAATGCATCAGTATTAATATATATTGCTTTAAGCGGATTTATCTTCTTTGGAACTACTGAGAATTGCAATTAGGCAAAATAAATGTTTTCAATGATGCCAGGAAGCAAATAGATCCTTCTAGGCTGCTTAAGGTATTATACATATGTACTTTATGAGGTCAACATATGTACTTCTTCATGCACAAGCAAATAATTAATGGTGTCCTAACTGGCATGCATGCAGGCACAGCAGTTGTACTATCTAGGTGTAAACACTGCAATGTTCAGAATTGTGCAAGCTAAAGGTTCATTTACAAATGTAACATTGCTGTTGATGTTTGTGATATTCCTGATGATTTATTCAGAAGGTAGTAGAATGAGTCACATAGTATTGTACTAATAGATAGCTGTTTGTGTGCAGTGAATGCACTATTTGAGATTGGAAATAGCAAGATGCCATCACTAATAGAAACAACATAAGAGCTTTATTACTGGACTATTATTGTACCATTAAATTTAAAGTACGTATGGCTATGGATCAATTCATAGAGTGATTTAAAACATTACGTGTGCATTGTTCTGTCACACTTCACCGACAACAGATTGAAACAATATAATATATTTTTGTCTTCACATTCCATTTTACGTTTCTTCACAGGGATGGATGCAATCCTTGCTATGGAATTTGACAAGGTGCCATTCATATCATTCCCAACAGCCAGCTTCAACTTGCGAAATGGAACTGAGTCAATGATATGTTATAGGAAACGATGGATTTAATTTTAAGAGTGCATTTCATTTGTTATTGAGTATGTTATTTTCTGTATTTTAACACGGCTGTTTATTGATAGGCCGGCATCATGTTTATCATAATTGTAAAAGCATAGATTTAAAACAATCTCTTGTTTTAAATCTACCAGGTGCTACAAAGCATGCGAGCTAAACAAAATCTGATTTTTTTTCCGGTAATAAACAACATCCACAACAATAAAACAAACGAGAGCACATTTACTTCAATCACTAGCAGAACAGTAATGTGATAAAAGGATATCTTCATGTGTTTAACATGACTGATTAAATCTCCTCAATTCCAGTTATTAGTACCTGCAATTTCAGCAAAGGCTGCAGCACTGGCCTTCAACAAGGAATCCATCTAGGTTCTGGTTCTTAAAGACTTTCATGATTCCAAATTATTGTTTGACCTGAATAACAAAGATATCAAAGAGCTCTCAAAGGTATACCTTATGCACACTTCTAGCTCCTTGCACACACACACACATGCACACACACACACACACATGCACGCACACACACAGAGGCTGGGTACATCAACATGAACCTTTTTTTTTTTTTAATGTGCAGATGCATGCACAAAGAGATCAACTTAGATCAGTTGGATTGCTCTACAGATGAGAGGTAATAACTGTCAATTTAACCAAATACTTGTAGCACACCTTATAAATAAACGTATACCCAATGACAACACTGCACACACTTCACAGACATACACACAAATGCATATGCAAACAGATTGTGATAACCTGATCAGTGGACTGAGCACACACACACATACATACACACACACGCACGCACACATGCATGGTGGACGCACATAATGATAACTGGAGAAGTGACCAGTCTGTTATCTGGATGGTAGGTCTAAACATTCCAATGACACCGCTAACATACACTCTTTCCAGGGCTGTTGCCGCCAGTACGGTTGCACAGTTTTAAGTGGACCACTTTTCCCAATAGTGTCTCGATTTTTACAGGTACTGATTGGCCTTCAACAGATCCAGCAACTGGGGCTTCATTTTGCTGTGCTGCTTTGTCCCTCTTGTGCCAAATGGCTTCCAGTTCAGCTAGTATGTTAAATGATGAGGGAGTGGCCTGAGGTATGGAGGAAGAGAGAAGAGTGGTATGTACTGTAATGAGGCTGTTCACCAGCAAAGTAGGAGGGACGGAGGAAGAAGAGAAGGGGGAGGAGGATTGGGCTGTAGCCAGATTTACAAGGGGGGAGGGGTCGGATGTGTGTGAGTAAGTATACTTAGAGGGACCCTATTCTAAATGCAGACAAATAGTACTATTAAACAGTCAGTAGTACCATTGAAATCATGCGCCAAATAGTTATCAAATAACAATTCATTATTGGAACATAGCGGGTCACGTCACTTGTGACCTTCATTATGGAAGGGGAGTTGTTTGCCCCCCCCCCCCCCCCACCCCAGCCCTGAGATTAGGGGAGCATAGAAGGGGAGGAGGGAAGGTGGGCGGATAAAGGGAATTATTGTAATCTATTTGTTTGACTCACCTGCTGATCAAGTTCTCCTTCCCTCTGGCATTGTGGTGATGTCATACATCTCTGGCCCAAGTATCTGGTGCCAACCAGCTGCTGACAAAACTCCTCGTGAAGAGCCTACAGCTGTTGGTGCTCCACTGTACACAAGCTTGGGAGCAGCTCTGGACAGGTACTGCTGACTGCCATAAAGGTGAAATGCAGGAGCCCTTAAATGACATCAGTGTGGTCTAGTGCAGAGGACTGCAATGGATCTAAGGAGGCAGTGAGCGAAGGAAAGGGAAGAGAGACAGATAGAGGAGGCAGTAGGGAGAGCAAATTGCTGTGTAGTAAGCCCCTGCGGTTATCCCCTTATTTTGTTCACAGAGTCGCCTTCAGCAGGGACTATATATAGACAGTGAACAATGGCAGACCGAATGAATAATGTCAGGTATGACTAGTAGATACAGTTGGTTTCCGTTCCGTGGTGCCAGAAGCGTGGAGGCGGACCAGTGGTACGTAGGCCTATTCGATAAATCCGACCGGCTCTACCCGTCACCACAATCCGATGAGATCCTTCCATATCAATGGTAGCTGCGAGAAATAAACCCCGGAATCAGAATGAGATGCACAGAGCTGGATTGGATATTTTAAAAAAAACTTACAAAGTAGGCCTTTGAGCAATGAGAACAGGTCACTGACTTGTTCTCATCTCGACTGGTCTGTAGACCTTCGCGCGCTACATATGAAAGCTTGCTTAAAATCCCGCGCCTCAAAAGCGTTTCTATTATTTTTAAATGGTCAGACAGACTAATGTCTCAGACTCCTGAATTTTGTTTTAAAAGAACACGGATCCAGTCGCGGGTTTGGGTGGTATTAGCATATTATGATCAGCTCGACTGCAATGCAGGGCCCGCGGAGGGTATTATAATTTGGGGGGGCAGAAATTAAGTTGTCATATTCCTTCGCACCTCCCTGCATGTGGAAATTATTCATAGAAACGCGCGTAAAAATATAAGTTACGTTACAAAACGAATATCGATCCTACCACATCAAAATGTTGCTTTCAATTGTCAATTCTAGCGGCGAACTCAGAGGCAACTTCGTCCAAGTCAATATTAGCTGTTCTGTCGCTATGAATGAAGCGAAGCCAAGTTTTCAGGCGCGACGAGCGTTCGAAAAAGGTCTTTCATTAACTGCATTAGTAGCTGGATTGACCTAGATCAGTTTAAATATAGTAACAATCTTCCCTTATAGGCTTTTCACATTTTAAAGGCTTTTCACATCGTGAAAAGCACTGTAAATTTCGTGGAATGTTTGAAATTCTCCACGTAGCATGAGTTTGAAAACCGGTAGTTGGGCCTTGACTGTAATTCACATCGTCAGCATATTTTTCTGACATCATGCAGTTACATCAATGGACCTTTGCGATAAACGTCACGTCTGGAGTAGAAACCATAGCGGTTGCCTAGAGACATCGTGTCACGTTCGCGGACCTTTGCGTAATAAAATGGCAACGCTCCTTCCAGCTCAGACATTGATCCTTCGGCCGATCCAGTTCCTGATCAAACTATGCTGCCAACGGTAAGTTTGACCGAGTCTGACATATCCAGAGCCTTTTTAAAGCCATCAATTTTAAAAGTTTCCGGGTATGTCAGACTCTGTCAAGCTTACTATTGGCAGCAACTGTTCGAGCGGGAAGGAATGACTTCGAGCGTTGCCATTTTTTTACGCAAAGGTCCGCGAACGTGACACAGTGTCTCTAGGCAACCGCTGTGGAGTTTACTCCGAACGTGACGTTTATCGTACTTCCGATATTTCATGCAAAGGGTCCATTCCAGTTTAATGATAGGACATATAGGCGTTGCAAACCGCTTTACTGATGCCAAACAATGAACAAACAGCCAACGCTTGAAATAAACATACGCATGCATGTAATCAATACAGCAAAGAAGGCTGCATGCAAGGTGGTGACAGAAATAGCTAGAGTTAATTGTTAATGTTGTTCCGATGTACAAAAAATTTGCTAAAAGCATTCTTCGCTTTTTAAGCAGATAGAATTATACTTCCTGAGGTCAAACACACACGATTCTTTTAAGCTTCATCATTTTGATCGCGTATCTACAGAGCCATGCAATGATTGAATGATCTCCATTAGGCCACTCCAATAAGATTCCTTGTTTCCCATTTCAATAGGACATAAAAGGCATGCGGACGGGCGGTTCATTATTCATTATTCATTATTATAAATTGATACATGTATTAAACACAAACCACAACTTACACGTTATGCAACGTCTTTAATATTAAAAAAAGGTTGCCCTCACACAACAGTAAAAAGTTAAACGAAAGGATACTCAACAGCTCACACGCCCTGGCCCACTAGAAGATTCAATGCGAAGCAGTCATGTAACGGAACGTGACGTCACGTAAATGTATGTACCGTTTCTTCCAATCCCTTTATTCTATTATCTATGCTGGTCAGGGTTGCCGAAGGCCAGGGGTCTAGCCTATCAGGCCGGACCACGCCCACCCTAAGTATCATGCAGTATGTTAGGCGAGTTCTTATTCAAAACTCAGACATCAACTTGTACTATTATTACTTTTTACTGATTTACGTCAAATGGGTATACAAATCCAATTTTTATATTTTGCAATAGTATTATAATTTGTTATTACTGAGGATCTGGTGCAACCAATAAATGCGAAGTACTGAAATGACTTTACACATTCACCAAATTAATGCACGATTGTAAATCATAACTAACAAAAGCAGCAGAATTTCAAATACATTGTATACATGTGTAGCGGCTAAGCAGGAGCGTACATATATTGGCTTATTGCATTGGAAGCAGCCATGCATTATGCTTTAGCATAATATATTGAAGCTTCCAGCCGTTGAGGAAGTATAGATTCCATCGTTAACGCTCCTAGATCAACTTGGCTCTTTAAATTACACATTCTGAAGGGGCAGATGAAGCTGGAATAGCGAGGTACTTTATGAGTTGATGATGGACCAAGAGAATTGCCGATCGACATAGCGGCGCGGAGGCAAAATCAGCGTATCAACTAATTAAAAACCAAATAATTGGCCTGACAGGTCGGCCTATCAGGTCAGGCAGTCAGGCCGGCCGGCCTCAGGCCAGACCCCTGGCTGGCCTACGGCAACCCTGATGCTGGTGGCCACCTCCGCTTTAACTAAATCCATCCAGGACAGCTATAGATGTGCTTGAAAGACGTGGTCGAATAGAATCTACGAAAAGGAGTGTTCTGCTTCAATCCAAGGAAGTAAAGTAGTTTTTCTAGACGAACACGCAACAGATACGTTCAAGATAGCCATTTTTTAAATGTCTATAATAAAAATAATGGATGTTACGTGACACGTGATCTAATAATGAACGAAAACATGTGGTACCAAATAATGGTGCGGGCGGGAAATGGGAAACAAGGAATCTAATTGTAGTGGCCTTAAAGCGAATTAATGCGGAAAAATGAAGCCTAATGTTTTAGGCAACATTTTTCGAGTTGAAAGTTTAATACACTATTTCATGCGAGGACCAGAAGTTGCAATGGAACCCTGGCAAATCGATTGCTTCATAGTAACCTTAATATTAATTTGAATCCAATCGGTTGGCTATCTGTAATCAAATATATTTCGGAGTTTCCTTCGTCAAAGCAAAACAATCAAATCATTATAAGATACAAGCGTCAAACACTGCACATTGACAATAACAAGGAACAAAAGTCACGGCAGGTATGCTACAGATTGATGGAGGAGCCACGCGCCTGCATGCATCCGCGATAATGAATACTTTTCAAAAATAAATTAACATTATCGGCCAAAAAAGTGGGGGGGGGGGGGGGGGGGGGGCAGCTGCCCCCCTTGCCCCCCCGGCTCCGCGGGCCCTGCAATGCGCTAGCAGGACAATCGATCCGATGACCGCAAAGGATCGATCCGGTAGTCATGATCGTTGCGGTGAGGAAGAAATAATTTTGTCCAGTTTGGCGTTCCATACAGTTTGGCGTTCCATAGTACCATTTCAGCAATCGTAGCGACAGGTTTTTGCAATCGCATCGACGGACCTTGCTTATCGAATTGATGGTTTCTACTCAAATAGTTTATTTTACTTATCGATATATCACCATTCCGCTTCATTTCATATCGATATGAAGGGTCCATCGATCGATATGAAGGGTCCATCGATCGATATGAAAGGTCCATCGATCGATATGAAGGATCCATCGATCAATATGAAGGGTTCATCGATCGATATGAAGGGTCCATGGATTGAACCCCGTTGAAGTTATGCACCTATCAGTGGTAAGTGCAATTCCCCCCCCCTTCCAAAATCCGGGACTTGACATTTATTAAATCAAACGCCCCATGGTTGGGGGTTAATATAACTGGTCAATTCGCAGCGCCATTTGCTGTTGACCACACCCAATGTCAAATCCCCCGTACGCGTGCTGGTAGAAACAATGGTCAAATCCCCCACTAATCTCCTATATGTCCTGCACTTTTAGGATGAATTATGATTATGTTTTAAGCCGGCCGGCCACATGTTATTGCCATGGTTTGTCATACATGTATAGAAGGTTCGGATCTATCCACGGCCAAATACTCAGAAATACCTCATGAGTGTGTGTGTGTGTGTGTGGGGGGGGGGCAGGGGGCCACACTATAGCGGCATCAACAAATATTGATTTCAGACTCTCGTCCTAACGATGCAATGGCAATGTGCAATCTGCAACATGTATATTCATGAACATCATGATCCTAACTGGTTCATATATCTCCACTCATGACTCCATTTTGGTATTGTGCCATGCCCAACATTGTATATTTAAACGATTACATATGGTATAGTAGTGCAGAATGTTTTAACATTGATTACATACCTTACCGTTATTTGATTTGTTATAATATCCGATTCGGAATTTATACTATGCCCTTATATGAACACAAATATGGATGAACTGTATCCTGAGTACTGATTTATATGCTTTGGGTGTGCAATCTTTATACTAGTTTGTGCAATATTAGACCATTTGTTTCATTTATCTTACTGTAACACATGATCATTATTCTGTCAAATTAAACTGATGCATTTTATAATAGTGTACCTGTGTATGATTTATATGTCCTGCTGTAACTGTACTTGTAATTATTTAATACATACATTAATAACTATTATAAATATCGTAGGATTAGTCATATCACTGCTTGATTTAAATATACTATTCGACATCTTTTTACTTCTAAGTTTTTTTATTTCTCAGTAAAATGTATGATAACGTATCCTTTGCTCAGTTGTACTGATATATCATTAATCACCCTAGCATAGTATATATGTTGCCAGGATCCTTTCTAATGCAACATCGTGTGGTACATATGATCACCTCAGTTTACAATGTCAATGCCTTTTCAGCTCAGCTTATGGCATTGATAAGATTATTTCACTCATGCATTTCAACACCGTTATCAGTTTACAAATCCACTGATGTGCTAAAATAAATAAATTAAAAAGCAATCATTATATATGTATGGCGTTATATGTACTATGCATCCAGCATTATCTGACCATGTGTAAATACATATACACACATACATGGATTGAGCTTGGTTGGTATTAGGATGAAGGGAGGCAGGAAGGGGGTGGGAGTGGGGAGCACACACAGCTTTTGCTTATTATTTCAAATTGGTATATAAGATGATACGCATTAGCTTCTGTGCATTTTACTGTCCGAGCTTCCATGTTGCATCAAAATGTAAAAGGTTTTGAGTCTAAGTCTCATTCCAGATCAGAACATAGAAAACATTTCTGATGAAAGTGCTTATACGCATGTATGCATCCAGATATTTTCCATTTATGGCTTGTTGACATATAGCTTGCATTGTAAGGTCTGATATTGAGGTTACTGGAAGCATGAAATGATTATGTGTGTGTATGTGTGTTGTGTGTGTGTGTGTGTGTGTGTGTGTGTGTGTGTGTGTGTGTGTGTGTGTGTGTGTGTGTGTGTGTGTGTGTGTGTGTGTGTGTGTGAGGAATGCATGTAGATGTTTATGAGATATACATGTAGCCATAGGATTCTTCAAATCTCAGTTTGGAACAGAAATACACCAATTGATTATCATAGCAATGAATAGTGTACATAAGTCCAATTGGTTGTGATGTCTGCCTTTAAAGATCTCTTCATCCTAACATACTTCAAGCTGATCTGTAGATCGATGCAGGTCTTCATAAAATACCTGGTGGTCCTCTCGTATCGTATATTTGCGAAACACACATAGGCCCTACTAGTATGCGTGGAAAACAAAAATCACACGCTTTTCTTTTTCGGCTTAGCTTTTCAATCTGGCCTCATAAGACTCCAGATTGGAAACACACTCAGGCGTAGCCCGACCTTCGCGTATAGGCGAAGGTCGGGCTACGCCTAATAATTAAGTGTCCTTGTTGGTCGTACTCATATGTCCTGTACGACTGATTGAAATGGTTGTGTGCTCCGTTCCCTCATCAGCCCAAAGCCTGCATGCATTCATGATTGCACATGTCCACCCATGGTGTTCGAGTAGGTGCATGTTTACTGTCCTTTTCATGCTAGGAAAAGTAAGAATTCTTGTATGGAATCCGCTGTAATAAATTTAAAAAAAGACGTCATTAGCATGTTGAGAATGGATTAATATTTGTGATGTTGTAGCCTGTTCTATGGCTTTACCATACACCTGTATGCAATTTTTTTACTGCTGCTTCTTGTATTTGCACGCACTGGAGGGATATCAAACAGTGTCATTGCGTATGTCTATTGCAAAGCGTGCCAAATAAGAGCTCCATTGAAAAGGCAGCACGGATATGTTTTTTTTGAGGCTCTCGTTTTCCACCCTTATATAGTTCAGTTATGACCACATACTCTCTGACAGAACTTCTGGACATGACGTCCATTGCGTGTTTCCCATTGTCGTCGTGTGTCAAATTTATACACATGCTTATGGGTGTGGCGCACGTGCATTATTCATTAGTTGCATGGTCCCGAGTAACCGTGTCATTCTTTCACCAGAAAATAGGCCCCAGCATGGACTAAACGCAAAGGTGAAGTACAATGATCGCTCTTTGAGTAGGAGAAGTTTTTAAAACCATCTGCCGGGCGGGTTTCGAGAAAAATCGGTTGCCGCCTGAGCACTTAATGAAGACAATAAAAGTCATGCCTTCAGTAGTCACATGCGCGGCAATTATGGGCCGAAGAAGAGCGTACTTTGACTGTGCGTATCATTCTTTTTAATTGCGAAATTGGTTGTGGAATAGCTCAAAAGCATAATGGTTGTATATATTGAATTGGTAGTGGCAAACAGCGCCTCTGAACGTAAACCACAAAATAATTAGCTTCTCTAGGATCCCAAATACCACAATACCGTAATGCTCGAATGTGTTTTAATTAGCAACCTAATGTCCAGCTCGAAACAGCCGTGTATATTATACAAATGGATCAAAATGGTTAAATAACAGATCACGTGACCTCCAGAATGCATCCAATGGCATGGGCATGAGTACAACTAAGTTGGCTGTAGTTCGGAAGGATTTTATGTAACAACAATGGCTATTCCTAACTTTCCTACCATGCAGACATACAATTAACGTATTACAAGACAATAATAATAACATATTAATTAGCCGTTTTAACAACGTGATAAATCTCTAAAGTACCTAGTGAGTTTAATGGTAAATCAGTATGAAATCGATTACCCCACGTCTGACAAAGCACTTATGTAACATTGACAATACGATGACAATGGATCGAATACTAGATCGATTGCAATAGATACACAAACTGCTACAAAGCACGCACCTAGCATATAGTTCACTGATCACTAGATAATCTCACGTGATGATGTCCAATTAACTATTACTACTACAACCCCCCTTTTTATGATTTTACATAATCCATGTATCATTGTAGTGGCTTCATTGCTCTATTAGGTCTTCCAGGTTCTTGTGTTTGTTGAACCTTAGGTATATACGTACAGACTGCATTTCACTTGCCACATCCTCTTCTGTTGGGCTTTCCTGCTGTGGGTCTTCATTTTGCGTCATTTCGGGCTCTGGCTGCACTTCACCTCCCACATCTGTGTCTTCCTCTTCTGTTGATGTTGCTTGTTGTGGATCTTTGTTCTGCACTGCTTCCCCCCCCCCCCCCCCCCCCCTTTGTCTCCCTCACTTTGTGTTTCACTTTGTGTTGTGGCTTTGTGGTCATTATTCCTTGCCTGGATCTTGGCACGCAGATCTTTGCTGTTTCTTTGGTACATCTTTCCATCTGGTCTTCTCACTATACATGTACATGAGTGTGGTGGCCATATCAGTAACTACTACTGGTAGCCATTTGCCATTTACTTGCATGTATGCCTCATCACCTATCTTCAGCTCTGGTAAGGGTTTTGCTCCCTGACCATGGTACCACTTTTGAGTGGAGTGCTTCAATGTTAGTGTGCGCTGCACTACCTCTGAGGGGATGATTTTCAGTTTCAGTTGTGAGGTTGTGACAGGAAGTGTTGCTCTGAGCTTTCTACCCATTAGTAGCTGTGCAGGTGAGCCAACATTGTCAACAGTGGTGTTGCAATACTCTAGCAAACTGAGGTACGGATCTTGGCTGTTTGCTTTGGATTTGTTCAGCAGGGACTGATGATTTGGACTGACTTTTCTGCAAGCCCATTGGCCTGTGGGTGGTATGGACTGGTGGTCACATGCTTGATACCCCATTCTTTGGTGAAACGTTGGTATTCCTCCGCTATGTACTGGGAACCATTGTCACTTCTGATGACCATCAGTATACCATGTCGGGCCAATACAGATTTCGTGTGGGTTATGACGGATTTACTGCTTGTGTCTTCCAGCTTGCAAACTTCAATGTATCGTGAGAAGTAGTCCACTATGACTAGGTAGTCATGGCCATCCCAGTGAAACAGATCTGTTGCAACTTCCTCCCAGGGGTGACTGGGGGTGGGTCCTGGGATCATCGGTTCCTTCTGGTTCGAACCTCTGTACTCTTGACACGTGTCACATTGGTTCACCATGTTTTCTATGGCTTTGTACATGCCTGGCCAAAACATCAGTTCCTTGGCAGCTGGGAGCACTTTACTATCCCCATGTGGCCCATGTGTATTCGCTTCAGCATTTCTGGCCGTAAGCCAGTGGGTATTACCAGTAGTTCACCATTCATGACTAGACCATCTGTTTCGGATATCTCGTCCCTGACATTCCAGTACTCTTGCACTTCTTTGGGTACCTGTGTTCTTTTCCTCGGCCATCCTGACTGCACAGTTTGCCTCAGTAACTGCATGGTGCTGTCTATTTTGGTTGCTTCTTTTACTTCCTGCAATTGTACATCAGACGTTGGTGTATTGTACAGTGCGACTACTGCACATGATAGTTCCTCTTCCATGCGGTCCGTATTGGTGTCAATGCAGCATGACCTTGATTGTATGTCAGCAATCACCATCTCTTTACCTGGTTTGTAGATCAGTATAAAGTCATACTTCAGCAATCGAAGGAGCATCCGTTGTAGCCTTGGTGGAGCTTGGCTCAGTGACTTTTTTGTTATCGACTCCTGGGGTTTGTGGTCAGATTTAACTTGCACGGTCTTGCCATACACATATTGATTGAACTTTTCTAGAGCGTAAACAACAGCCAAGAGTTCTTTTTCTATCTGCACATATCTTTTTTCTGTATCAGTCAGTGCACGTGATGCATATGCTATTGGTTTGTTTCCCTGTAGTAGCACTGCATCCAGACCAAAGTTTGATGCGTCACAACTGACCATGACTAGTTTCCTGCTAGTACCGGTGCTGATGTCATTCTTTTCTTGATCAGTTGAAAAGCTGCCTCCTGTTCTTGATCCCAATGAAACATGAGCTCCTTCTTTAATAGCTCCCTGATGGGTTGGGTGGTGCTGGATAGGTTGGGAATGAACTTAGCTACATAGTTCAGAAAGCCCAGAAGAAAGACCATGCCTTTCTTGTCCTCAGGTGGAGGCATTTGGTTGATTGCCTTTACTTTTTCTGGGTCTGGAGATATTCCTTCTGCACTGATTATGTGGCCCAAATACACCACTTTGGATGACCCGGAACGGCATTTTTCCTTGTTCAGCGTCATGTTTATGTCCTTACATCTCTGTAGTACAGCCTTTAGCCTCTGGTTGTGTTCCTCCTTGGTGGTTCCCCATACCAATATGTCATCTATATCTGTCTCTACTCCTGGTAGATCCCCAAAATGTTGAACCATCCTTTTTTGGAATATCTCCTGGGCCGATTTGACACCAAACGGCATCCTGGTGTAGCAGTATCTTCCAAATGGTGTGCTGAAAGTCGTCAGTCATTGACTTGCCTGATCCAGAGGGATTTGCCAATATCCATGGTTGGCGTCCAGTGTGGAAAACACTTTAGCACCTGCGAGACGGGTAGAAATGTCCTCTATTGTTGGCAATTGAAAGTGCTCTCTTTGTATTGCCTTATTTAGGTGTCTGGGGTCTAGGCATAACCTTAGCATTCCTGTTTTGGGTTTTTCTACCACTACTAATGAGTTCACCCACACGTCGGTTCATGTACCCTTTTCAGTACTCCTAACTTCTCCATTCTGCCAATTTCTTCTCAAACTCGCTCTCTCAGTGCCACAGGGATGTTCCGTGGAGGACATATTATGGGCTGCACTGTATCGTCTGTCTTTATGTGATAAGGCTGGTCCAGGCATTCCAATCCCTCAAAGACTCCTGAGTATTCCATTACTGGACCATCTAAATTATCCTGTGTCTTCTTCACATCCATTACCACTTTGATGAGGTTCAGCTCCTGTGAAGCCTTGAAACTGAGGATGGGACATTGGATTGTCCTTACTATGAAGAAGTTTAACACCTTTTCACCACATCTCAATTCACATGATCCTGATATCTTGAGGTCTTCACCAGTGTAACTTATTAGTTTCATGTTTGTCAGCTTCAGTTTGGGTCTATCTTTCATTTCATGAATATGGAGTGTGGGATGATATTTGTTTGCGAGCCTGTATTGACCTTTAATCTGATTGGTGTATCTTGTGTGTTCAGAGTTACCATTCTCATCAGTGTCTGCCTTTGTTTTCTGACTGATTCCTCCTACAAATTGTGAGTGATCTTCCTTGTTAGTAATTGCCTCCACTTTTCTTGGTGCCCTGCAGCAATTGGCAAAATGACCTAGTTTGCCACATTTTGCCAAACGCAATGCACTCATCCCATTTGTGTATAGTGCCGCATTTCTTGCATCTGTGTTGCTCTCTTACTGTTTCTTCCCCTCTGTGACATTTTCGGTTGTTCTGCTCTTCTTTGACTTTCATGATTGCCATTGTTGATTCCACTGTGGTAGTTTCATCCTTCAGAATTTTCACTTGCTTCTTTGACTCTTCATCCACTTGACTTATACCTATAGCTTTCTCCAGCGTAAGGTTGGTCTCTCTCAATAGCCTCTCTTTGACATGTTCTGAGCTAATTCTGCACACAATACGATCCTTGATCATGTCGTTCATGAGCTCACGAATCTTACAACTGGCTGCAAGTAGCTTCGTCTTTCCATGGTTACATTTTGCTGTGCAAGGCAGTGTTCCTCAATCTTTTTGAACAGTACTCCGATTTTGTCTTTTTCTTCGTCAGCTAGGGTCATTGTGCTGTGAATGTCTCTTCCAGTCTGTCCAATGAGATAAGGAATATACTGCACTTTTCCTTCTCTGGTTTGTCAGGTATACTCAAGTTTAAGCAGAGTTCCATCGTTTGTCTCCAGCGCCTCCATTTTTCTGCCTTTGAAGACACGCTATCAGTAGTTGTAAAATCCATTTTGGCCGGTGGTTTCAATTGCTCCATTGTGGACAGACACTTCTGACACCATGTAACATTGACAATACGATGACAATGGGTTGAACACTAGACCGATTGCAATAGATACACAACTGTTAGTACTTACAAAGCACGCACCTAGCCTATAGTTCACTGATCACTAGATAATCTCATGTGATGATGTCCAATTAACTATTACAACTACAACTTACTAACGGCGCTTGATTAAGCGGTTGGCATAAGCAGTTATATGGCAATATATGTAACTGTGATTTATCGTGCCAATATCAAAAATCGGAAAACCTTGGAGACCGTTTGCTAGTAGGCAGGTAACATCTGGGGGGTGGAGGCCACTTAGGGAGGAGGAGGGTGTGGAGGCCACATGGGGAGGAGGAGGGTGTGGAGGCCGCATGGGGAGGAGGGTGTGGAGGCCACATGGGGAGGAGGAGGAGGGCATGGAGACCACATGGGGAGGAGGAGGTTATGGAGGCCACATGGGGAGGAGGAGGGTGTAGAGGCCACATGGGAGGAGGGTGTGGAGCCACATGGGGAGGAGGAGGGTGTGGAGGCCACATGGGGAGGAGGAGGGTGTGGAGGCCACATGGGAGGAGGGTGTGGAGGCTGCATGGGGAGGAGGGTGTGGAGGCCACATGGGGAGGAGGAGGAGGGCATGGAGACCACATGGGGAGGAGAAGGAGGGTATGGAGGCCACATGGGGAGGAGGAGGGTGTGGAGGCCACATGGGGAGGAGGAGGGTGTGGAGGCCACATTGGGAGGAGGGTGTGGAGGCCACATTGGGAGGAGGTTTGGAGGCCACATGGGGAAGTGGGTATGGAGGCCACATGGGGAGGAGGAGGAGGGTGTGGAGGCCACATGGGGAGGAGGAGGGTGTGGAGGCCACATGGGGAGGAGGAGGAGGGTGTGGAGGCCACATGGGAGGAGGAGGGTATGGAGGCCACATGGGGAGGAGGAGGGTGTGGAGGCCACATGGGGAGGAGGAGGGTGTGGAGGCCACATGGGGAGGAGGAGGGTGTGGAGGCCACATGGGGAGGAGGAGGGTGTGGAGGCCACATGGGGAGAAGGAGGGTGTGGAGGCCACATGGGGAGGAGACCACATGTTTTAAGCTGAATAATGCCAATCTTGTGATCTCACCTAATGGTCTGCTGGTTCCCAGGGACCTCAGGGCATATCTGGAAGCGCAGTGAGTACATGTGTGGTCATAAAGCACCATGTGTACATGTACATGTATGTGTGTGCATGTGTGTGTATACATGTGTACATGTATGTGTGTACATGTATGTGCCTACACAACGAATAATAATAATAATAATATTAATTAAACATTATAATAAAACAATGAAACAAAACTTATACAAAAAACTCTGCATCTTCTATGTGGTGTGTGTGTGGTGCGTGTGTGAGTGTGATGTCTAGTACAGGTATGTGTGGGTGTGTGGTTTGTGATGTGCATGTATACATGTATGTACAGTGTGAGTGTATAGGTTGACCTAGATTTGTTCCCCCCTCCCCCCCCCCCCCCCAGGGTGCAAGGGGAGCCCCAGGACCTGCTGGTCGTGATGGACCTCAGGGTAGCAAGGGGGCAGCGGGAGGTGTTGGGGAGCCTGGTCCTGATGGGGGGCGTGGTCCTGATGGGGCCGCTGGACCTGTGGGAGTGCCCGGACCTGCTGGAGCCAGAGGAGAAAATGTGTGTGTGTGTGTGTATGTGTATGTGTGTGTATGTGTGTGTATGTGTGTGTGTGTGTATGTGTTTGAGTGTGTGAACATGGAGATGGTTTATAACCTGTTCAGTGTCCTCTCTTGTATCTGCTGTTCCCCTTTTCCACACTGCCATCTCATCCCTCACTCACCCTCCCTTCCCCTTTCCCTCCATTTAGGTAGGGAGATGTTGGACCAGTAGGCGCTCCTGGGCCCAAAGGAGTTACTGGCCACCTGGTGGGTCAGGAGCCAAGGGTGTGCATGGGAAAGATGGAGGACCTGTAAGTCATGTACCCCTGGCTCTGAAAGTTCACCCCCCTCCTTTCCCCCCTCTCCACCTCCTCTCCTCCCACTCCTCCCCCTCCTCCCCCCATCCCTTCATTTCCAGGGACCTCGTGGTACCCCAGGACAGTCTGGTACACCTGGTACCGTTGGGCTCAAAGGCATTGTTGGGCCAAAGGGAGCTCCTGGAGCACCAGGTGCTGCTGGAGCACCTGTAAGTACATGTACACTCCATGATATACGTGTAGGGGTATAGGGGTATAGGGTGTAGGGGTGTAGGGGTACATATATAAGGGTTTACATGTATGTATATGCAGTTACATGTATGAAGTGAGCAGGTTGGTCTTGAATGCCTTTACTTTTTATTCCCTTTCCCCACCATTCTAAACTTGCACCCCCACACCCCTCCCCCACACCCTCACCCCTGCATTAGGGCCAGCAAGGTGCCCAGGGTGTGAGGGGAGATGATGGAGCTGTTGGACCTGCAGTAAGTCCTCCACATTGTAAGCTAGTACAATGTATCCCCCTGGGGGGAGGTGCCTCACTGGTCCATATGCAAGTTTGGTTGCATGGGAACAGCCATTTGATCCTTCCAGTGTTGTCTTAGGGTATGTTTGGACAGACACTGTTGTAACAATGGCAGTAGACATGTTGTACACAAATCCAGTGAGATGTAGTCTGCATCATGGCTTTTATGTTAGATGTAGATGTTCCATTTGACTCCCTCTGCTCCACCCATTCACTGTCACCACCTTCACTCCCCTCCCTACCCTCTCCTTCCCTCCCCCTCCCCACTCTATCCCCTACCTTTCCCTCCCCACACCTCCCCTCCCTCCCTCCCCTCCATCCCCACTCTATCCCCTACCTTTCCCTCCCCATCTCTCCCTTACCCTACCCCTTCCCTCCCTCTCCTAATGACTCCAGGGGGAGAAGGGTGACATAGGACCACCTGGAAATGCTGGGTCTCAGGGCCCACCTGGGCCAACTGGACCAAAGGGAATTGCAGGAGAGCCTGGACCTCGAGGGCCTGATGTGAGTGATGTGATGGTGGCTGCATTATTTGACACCTACCCCCTCCCCTCCCCCTGCCAATACCCCTCCCCTCTGCCCATACCCCTCCCCCTGCCAAAATCCCTCCCCCCTGCCCTGTCACAGGGTCTTAATGGTCGTGATGGCAATCCTGGAGAGCCAGGAGCAATTGGAGCATGTTGTGTGTGTGTGTGTGTGTGTGTGTGTGTGTGCGTTCGGGTGTGTACATGTGTGTTGTGTGTTGGGGGTGTGAGAGTCACTGAGAGTGTGAGGTTAGTGTTCATATAGATGACAACCTTCTGTAGCACACTTGCTAACCCTCATATTCTCCTTGCCGGCCTTCATCTCTTCCCTGTCAACTATATGCACACACACACACACGCACGCACACACACACACACACACGCACACACACACAACAAACACACACACACACACACACACACACACACACACACACACACACACACACACACACACACACACACACACACACACACACACACACACACACACACACACACGTTCAGGTTGTTCCGGGAGGTCCAGGCAGCATTGGACTTGTGGGAACCAAGGGAATTGATGGAATACCAGGGCCAGATGGAGCACCTGGAGATGCAGGACCTGTTGGACCTGTTGTATGTACACACCACACCACCACATCACACACCACACCAGCACATCACACACTAGCACATCACACACCACCACATCACACACCACCACACCAGCACATCACCACCACCAACACATCAGTGGCATCACATACAAGTACCACCAGGTTGCAATGCCCTTCCCCTTCTCTCTCCCCCTCCCTACCAAAAGGGAGCACTAGGCAGTCCAGGTACCGCTGGAGATATAGGAGACACTGGGGCGGCTGGACCTGCAGGTGCCGCTGGGCTGTTTGGGGCCGATGGAGCACCTGGACCTGATGTGAGTGGTGGGCATCAAAAGGAGACATGTAGCCATGTTTGCAAAGTGATCCTAATGTAGCGAGATAATGCATGTGGTGTGATGGTGCATGTTGAGGTTGTGATCCTGGTAATGCTTATTGTACCCCCCCCCCTCCCACCTCCCTCATAGGGAATTGATGGATTGGCTGGACCACCTGGACCTGCTGGGGCAAATGGTGCACATGTAAGTCACCTAGTGTCCTCATGGACCATCACACTGTCCTATGGTCCACTCACCATGGTCACCTCGTAGGGTGATATTGGTCTACCAGGGTTGGCTGGGGCTGTAGGCAATCCTGGGGCACAGGGGCCAGTTGGCGCCCCAGGTCCAAGAGGGGCACCAGGAACACCAGGAGCAGCTGTGAGTGCATGTGTGTAGGAATTAAGGGCTGTAACTGATCAGTATAGATGGTGGGCTGTAATTAGAGTAGATGACATCTAATAGGAGATACAATAATTATAATATGTACATGTACATGAAACGCTGGGATCAGAGTAGATGGAGGCTTTAGTTAGAGTAGGCAGACAAATTTACATACACATACATGTAGAAGGAAAGTATATATAAATGTACAAAGCAGACTTACATGTATACTCAGTGTGTCTAGACTCGGGCTTTTAATGTTCAAACTACACAATGTGCATATCCTTTTCCAGGGCCAGATGGGACCTACTAGACCAACAGGAGTACCTGGTGCCAACGGCAAACAGGTGAGTTGTTTGTATGGTGAGTGTGAAACTGAAAGTGTAGAGTGTGAACCTGAAGGTGTAGAGTGTGAACCTGAAGGTGTAGAGTGTGAACCTGAAGGTGTAGAGCGTGAACCTGAAGGTGTAGAGTGTGAACCTGAAGGTGTAGAGTGTGAAACTGAAGGTGTAGAGTGTGAACCTGAAGGTGTAGAGTGTGAACCTGAAGGTGTAGAGTGTGAACCTGAAGGTGTAGAGCGTGAACCTGAAGGTGTAGAGTGTGAACCTGAAGGTGTAGAGTGTGAAACTGAAGGTGTAGAGTGTGAACCTGAAGGTGTAGAGTGTGAACCTGAAGGTGTAGAGTGTGAACTCGAAGGTGTAGAGTGTGAACCTGAAAGGTGTAGAGTGTGAACCCGAAGGTGTAGAGTGTGAACCTGAAAGGTGGAGTGTGAACTTGAAAGGTGTAGAGTGTGAACCTGAAGGTGTAGAGTGTGAACCTGAAGGTGTAGAGTGTGAACCTGAAGGTGTAGAGTGTGAACCTGAAAGGTGTAGAGTGTGAACTTGAAAGGTGCAGAGAGTGAACCTGAAGGTGTAGAGTGTGAACCTGAAGGTGTAGAGTGTGAACCTGAAGGTGTAGAGCGTGAACCTGAAGGTGTAGAGCGTGAACCTGAAGGTGTAGAGTGTGAACCTGAAGGTGTAGAGTGTGAACCTGAAGGTGTAGAGTGTGAACCTGAAGGTGTAGAGTGTGAACCTGAAGGTGTAGAGTGTGAACCTGAAGGTGTAGAGTGTGAACCTGAAGGTGTAGAGTGTGAACCTGAAGGTGTAGAGTGTGAACCTGAAAGGTGTAGAGTGTGAACTTGAAAGGTGTAGAGTGTGAACCTGAAGGTGTAGAGTGTGAACCTGAAGGTGTAGAGTGTGAACCTGAAGGTGTAGAGTGTGAACCTGAAGGTGTAGAGCGTGAACCTGAAGGTGTAGAGCGTGAACCTGAAGGTGTAGAGTGTGAACCTGAAGGTGTAGAGTGTGAACCTGAAAGGTGTAGAGTGTGAACTTGAAAGGTGTAGAGTGTGAACCTGAAGGTGTAGAGTGTGAACCTGAAGGTGTAGAGTGTGAACCTGAAGGTGTAGAGTGTGAACCAGAAGGTGTAGAGTTGTGGGAGAGTGCACTGTTAGAGTGTTAGTCTGTGAATTCAATTGGTCTGCTATCCTCACAGGGGGCACCTGGTACTACTGGAGACAGTGGTGATGATGGTGTCAAGGGGGCAAAGGGGGACAAGGGGGCAAAGGGGGACAGAGGGCACAAGGGACCTACAGGCCCCCAGGTATGCTTGTGCATGTTGCTGCATGATACATGTAACATTTAGTATGTGAATGTGCTAATGCACCGTGCATGCAGGGATCAAAGGGCCCCAGTGGATTGCCAGGTGTCAAGGGACTGCCTGGGCCTGCTGTAAGTACTGATCTCACATGACCCTCCCCTCTTCCCTCCCCCTCCCCTCTTCCCTCCCCTCCCCTCTTCCCTCCCCCTCCCCTCTTCCCTCCCCCTCCCCTCGTCCCTCCCCCTCCATTTTTACCTCCCCTCCCCCTCTTCCCTCCCCCTCCCCTTCTTCCCTCCCCCTTCCCCTCTTCCCTACCCCTCCCCCTAAAATTTGACCACCTTTCCTTACCACAGGGACCACAAGGTGCTCCTGGACCTCAGGGTCCTGATGGAGTCCTTGGACCAATTGGACCCCAAGGCTATCCTGTACGTCATGTGTTGAATTATGATTACATCATGTGTTGGATGATGTCATGTGTTGGATGATGTCATGTGTTGGATGATGTCATGTGTTGGTTGATGTCATGTGTTGGATGATGTCATGTGTTGGATGATGTCATGTGTTGGATGATGTCATGTGTTGAATTATGCCATGTGTTGGATGATGCCATGTGTTGGATGATGTCATGTGTTGGATGATGTCATGTGTTGGATGATGTCATGTGTTGGATGATGTCATGTGTTGGATGATGCAATGTGTTGAATTATGCCCATGTGCTGGATGATGTCAGTGACTGGCTCTTCAAACGTATTCTTCAGGGGCCCAAGGGACCCAAGGGACCCCCTGGACCTGATGGAGACTCTGGGCCCCCAGGTCCTGCTGGTCCCCCTGGCTCAGATGCACTCAGCAATAAGAACGTGGAGCCAAAGTTCTACTCTGGCAAGGTGGACAGTCTTGCAGATGTGGAGGTTCCAAGTGACTTTGATGCTGGGGCTGTGAAAGCCATGCTTTCATATCTTCTTGACAAGAAGCTTGTACCCCTTGGTACCCAGGAGAATCCTGCCATGTCCTGCCAGGATATCTATGACTGCAGCAAGGATTTTGTGCCTGGTAGGCCGTGCACCACGCCCCCCTCCATCTCTCATCCCCATCCCTACCCTCCTCCCCAATGTACCTTTGCCCATTCTCAAATTTCAGGCTCCTACTGGATTGACCCTAACGAGGGCTCTGCTAAGGATGCAATCAAGGTGTTCTGTAAAGGACCTGAGACATGTATTGAGGGCAAGGTACATTACATGTACAATGTACATAGTATGTGCATGACTTCTTAAGATACAAATGTAGATAAATGTACACATGTGTAGAGGGGGTGGCATGCGCAGAGGTTCCAAGTGAGGAGAATTGATGAGGGAGATAGGGAGGCTCATGTACATGTACATGCCAACACCACATGTTACTGCACAGTTACATGTACTCGTGTATATGTAAGGATGGGTTGAACAGAAGCATGAGGTCCTAGTCATAATGTTCCTTCTCCTCCCTCCATGTTAACAGGCTGACCTCTCCATTCCTCTGCGCTTCCTGCGCCTCAAGTACAGCAGTGTGCGCCAGAACATCACCTATGACTGTGGCAATGGTGTTGATGGCTTAAGCAAGATGAGGCTCCAGGCAGCTGATGGTACCACCTTCCAGTTTGGTGACAAGAACATCAGGGTTATATCAGAGGTACATGTACCACATACACATTGTACACTGTACATTCATGTACATGTACATGTATAGAAAGGACAAATTAAAACTTTAAACTTTATTATTGTCCTGTCTTCATCCCTCCCTCTCGTGATCCCTCCCTCTCGTGATCCCTCCCTCGGACCATCCCTCCCCTCCCTCTCTACCTATCATGACCCCTCCCTACATATCTCAACCATTCCCTCTGCCTATTTCCTTCCCTCTTATCCTTTTCGTTCACAAAGCCTGGTCAGTGCCCAGTTGTTCTGGAGATAGATGAGAGTGAGGAGTCAGTGAGCTCTTCTCTGCCAGTCCTCCATGCTGAGAGCAGACCTGATTCATACAAGATTGGGCCCATGTGCTTCTTGTGAAGCGTACTAAAGAACTTATACCATCTCCATTGAACACTTGTAACTAACCAATAACCATATCGTATTTATTTACGTGTACTACCAAAGAGCTGTATCATTTGCCTCGATCCTACTGGACTAAATAATGTGTAATTTTATGCAAAGGAATTCAAAGTACTAAAATAAGGCCATACATATGCATGTACATGTGTATATACATGTACATGTATTTCTTCATAAGCTTTGTTTTGCTGCATGCGCAATTGTTTTGGAAAGTGGAAAAAGACATACTTTAGATCACTACAAGTTTATTCCGCAAAATGTCAAACAACATGACATGATGTTGAAAATCGATATGCCTGTCACGGAGACTCAGAACTACAAATACATTGAATTGAATTTGTAATCATGCATCAGTGGTTGTTCCTTCCTTTTTGTGCTCCACTGAAATATTCCCGAACAAGAAAAGAGTACTGCTTGATTATGAAATGGAAACGTTCAACTTGATATACAACTCCCACTCATAAGATTGTTTTTCTACAGATTGAACAGTGCAAGCTCAAATAATAATGCATGCATGCAACAACAAACTTGGCAAATAGTGCTTCAGGTATCATCAAACGAACGTGTACATCATTATAATAAGACATACACAAGTGCACTATAAGATACATATAGAGCAATACAATGATACTGGGCAACCCTGCTCCATCATCCATTCCAAATGCACTCCATTTGGTGCGGGAGCCCCTCAGACAAAGGTTTGTTGCTCTGAGGATTGCAAAAGACAGTCGTGCTCTCATCCATCCCAATACCTCACTGTTTGACTTTTCCCACTTGTTTCTGAGCAAGATGTTTGACAAAAAAGTTTGCTTCTTGCACCCAGGACTCCATCAACTGGCACAACAAGGGGTGTGAATGAGGCTCGGCGAAGAGCTGCTGCTTCGGAATGTTTCTTTTTCTTTTCTTCCTCAGCTGAAGAGAGAATGGCAGAAACAACTTGCTATGAATGGGACGGGGCATCAGTGTCTGTAACACGTACATCAAACAATGCCACGGTCTAGGGCTGCCATACTCCTCTGATACTCACATCGGCAATTAGGGAGGGTACACCTCCAGCATCATTTGCCTCTTGCACGACTGGTTCTTTTACAACTTCCTTGAAAACAACTGATGCTAAGTTGCCAATAACATCTCTAACCATATTGCCATCAAACAACAAATCAGCTAATACAAATAGAAAACTAGCTGTAATATAAATGAATAAATGTGTTCAGCATATTGGTAGTGGCACTCAATTTACCTTGGAGGTGCAAAAATGAGGAAGATTATCTCCTTGGACCTGAAATACAATACCCTATACCTTCCACATATATATATATGGAAAAGTTTACGAGAAACTTCCGAACAGTTAACGCTATCACCTTCCTATTTTCAACACTTTATACTGCACCTATTCTCTATGGTAGAATACATTTTGGAGTCTTGCACTTGCTCCGTGTCAGTATTGCAACGTTCGATACCCCACTGGGTTCAAACCCGGCATAACTTTCGGTAGGAGTAATGAATTCGCTTCAAATTCGGCTTGTAGGTAGAGAGGTCCTATACCTATCGATTTGTTCTGTTCGTTGATTTTTATGCCATCCATTACGGAGTTACAGTTGAACAAACTACGTGCCCATTTTCGCGCTCGATTCGCGCCAATGTTTTGGGCAAATTGCGTTCCGCTCAATGTATGGGGAGGCGGGGATTATAACATTGGCGCGAATCAAGCGGGAAAACGTGCACGTAGTTTGTTCAACTGTATCTCCGTAACGGATGGCATAAAAATTAACGAACAGAACAAATCGATAGGTATAGAACCTCTCTACCTACAAACCGAATTTGAAGCGAATTGATTACTCCTACCGAAAGTTATGGCGGGTTTGAACCCAGTGGGGTATCGAACGTTGCAATACTGACACGGAGCAAGTGCAAGACTCCAAAATTTATTTTACCGTAGAGAAATGGAGCAGTATGAAGTGTTGAAAATAGGAAGTTGATAGCGTTAACTGTTCGGAAGTTATAGCAAATCAAACGTAATGCATTTTTATTATACTTTTTTATAATACACCTTTTCTCGTAAACTTTCCCATATAATTATATAACATTCTATGCGATTTTGATGCTTGTGATTTTATATATATACCATCCAATTCAAAGCGCTATATCTTCCAAACGGTTTGAGCTCTTGACTTCCTATTTTCAGTACTTCATACTACACCATTTCCCTATGCTAAACTACATTTTGGGGGTCTTGCACTTACTCCGTGTCAGTATTGCAACGTCCGATACCCCACCGGGTTCAAACCCACCATAACTTTCGGTAGGAGTAATCAAATCGCTTCAAATTCGGTTTGTAGGTAGACAGGTCCTATACCTATTGATTTGTTCTGTTCGTTAATTTTCATGCCATCCGTTACGGAGAAACAGCTGTGCAAAGTAAGTACACGTTTCCCGCTCGAATCGCGCCTTTATACAGGGTGATCCAAAAGTCGCGCAAAATCTTTGAATTGGCATAACTCCAGAACTGAACATGGTAAAATTATGCTGTTTAAACCAAAAATCATGCCAATCATTAGCTTAAGTTATGAATGTGTAGTTATTAAAAGTTAGTTATCGGTTTATTAAAAACATGCCAATGCTATGATCAACATTCAGTACCACCCAGGAAGTGTGTAAAAATTAATTTTTATAACTATTAAAATTACTTATCACGTGATCTATCTTATATGTGGTTTTTGTGGGGAAACCCCTGCTGAAAGTCAAGCTATTGCAAATTAATCACCAATATCACGGTGAATCTATGCAAAGAAGCATCCAATAATCGTGCCAATGAACAGCTTACCATCTTGCGTGGTGACTAACGAAGCCAAACGTTTAAAACGGAGTTGATTAGTTTCTGTTAATTGACATTGTTAAAAGCTAACTTTAAATTATCAGACCTGTAGAGGAAGCCGTACTCTAATTGTGAAACTAACTTTTGTATTTTCTCCTCCACTGGAAACAAAGATACAAACTGTCCAAGTTTGGCAGCGCTTACGCATGCGCGGAATTATTGAACGAAAGTGGAACATGAATGTTTAGGTCTGCGTACGAGATGTCTCACGTGAACACAATTGAAATTATCACATTCACGTGATACATTGCCGCTGTGCACAACACAGCCCCACCCTCCTAAACTATGCTTCTCTTCAACATCATTGCGCGCACTTTTCATTCGCCTGCGCAAATGTGACCCATCAGATGCATGGGCAAATATTGTAAAATCCAGTGTTATCAAAAATCCCCAAGCCGTGGCTAACGAGCCTATGCTTCACTGAGTTGTTCATAAAAAAAAAAAAACCAGAGAATCTTTATTGGACGCAAATCGTACCATACCGCGTCGTTCGTTTCACAGCAGTTAGCTAGCTGTACTGGTTTTAATAACAAACCGTACTAGGTGTGCACCATTTCAATTCGAACGTCATTTCAAATAGGCCTACCTGCGCACAAAGGCGGGAGGTGAACTTAAGCAACAAGGCAGCTTGGTACAGAGCTGCAGCTACACTAGTGCATGCAGCCGCGTGGTCCAGAACGTGCTTCATCAAAGACGCTAGAGTACGTACGTACATATGCACGCGCATAGGTAAGTATGGGTTCAGAAATAATTCCTTCATGTTACAGACAGAATTCGTAGAAAGCAGGGTCGCTACGAGCAGGACACTTGTACGAACCCAAAAACAACTGGAGCAGCTTGCTCTGCAATGTCCTACCACACTAACTAAGGTTCGTGTACGTGCGTGCTAGCCTCGACAGGCTATACCTGCTGTATACGTAGTCACTCTGCCTCCACCTGGACTGGAAGGTCGGGGTCTCTCCGTCTCACTTGGAGAAAAGGTCTATCTACCCGACTGGAAGAGAGGCGTCTCTCTACCTGACTGAAAGGCAGGGGTCTCTCTACCTGCCTTCAAAAGAGGGGTCTCTCTACCTGACTGGAAGGCAGGGGTCTCTCTACCTGACTGGAAGGCAGGGGTCTCTCTACCTGACTGGAAGGCAGGGGTCTCTCTACCTGACTGGAAGGCAGGGGTCTCTCTACCTGACTGGAAGGCAGGGGTCTCTCTACCTGACTGGAAGGCAGGGGTCTCTCTACCTGACTGGAAGAGAGGAGTCTCTCTACCTGACTGGAAGAGAGGAGTTTCTCTACCTGACTGGAACTGAAGGATGAACTCTGCCTGACACACAGAGAGGGGTCTCTCTATTTGACAGAGAGAGAATGCTTTTTTATGTCTCACTCAGAGAGGGGTCTCTGTACCTGACAGGAAGAGAGGGGTCTCTCTACCTGACTGGAAGTTATAGGGCTCTCTCTACCTGACTGGAACTGAAGGATTATCTCTGCCTGACACAGAGAGAGGGATCTCTCTATCTGACAGAAAGAGATCTGTCTCACTCAGAGAGGGTTCTGTCAATCTGTCTGGAAGAGAAGGTCTCTCTACCTGACTGGAAGAGAGGAGTCTCTCTACCTGACTGGAACTGAAGGATGATCTCTGCCTGAGGGGTCTCTTAATATGACAGACAGTAAATCCTTTTTCTGTCTCACTCAGAGAGGGGTCTCTCTACTTGACTGGAAGGGAGGGGTCTCTCTGTCTCACTCAGAGACGGGGGTCTCTCTACCTGACTGGAACTGAAAGGTGAACTCTGCCTGACACAGAGAGAGGGGTCTCTCTGTTTGACAGAAAGAGAATGATCTTTCTGTCTCACTCAGAGAGGGGTCTCTCTACCTGACTGGAAGGGATGGTTTCTCTGTCTCACTTGGAGATAAAAGTCACTCTACCTGACTTGAAGACACGGGTCTCTCTACCTGACTGGAAGAGAAGGGTCTCTCTGAGACAGGGGTCTCTGTACCTGACTGAAAAAGAAGGATCTCTCTACTTGACTGGAAGAGTAAGGTCTCTCTACCTGACCGGAAGAGAGGGGTCTCTGTACCTGACTGGAAGTATGAGGTCTCTACCTGACTGGAACTGAAGGATGATCTCTGCCTGACACAGAGAGAAGGGTCTCTCTATCTGACAGAAAGAGAATGCATTTTCTGTCTCAGTCAGAGAGGGTTCTCTCTATCTGACAGAAAGAGAATGCTCTTTCTTTCTCACTCAGATAGGGTTCTGTCTATCTGTCTGGAAGAGAAGGGTCTCTCTACCTGACTGGAAGAGAGGAGCCTCTCTACCTGACTGGAACTGAAGGATGATCTCTGCCTGACACACAGAGAGGGGTCTCTCTATTTGACAGAGAGAATGCTTTTTCTGTCTCACTCAGAGAGGGGTCTCTCTACCTGACTGGAAGAGAGGTGTCTCTGTACCTGAGTCTCTCTACCTGACTGGAACTGAAGGATGATCTCGGCCTGAGGGTTCTCTCCATTTGACAGAAAGAAAATGCTTTTTTTGTCTCACTCAGAGAGGGGTCTCTTTACCTGACTGGAAGAGAAAGGTCTCTCTGTCTCACTCAGAGACGGGGGGGGTCTCGCTTCCTGACTGGAACTGAAAGGTGATCTCTGCATGACACAGTAAGAGGGATCTCACTATCCGACAGAAAAAGAATGATCTTTCTGTCGCACTAAGAGAGAGGTCTTGCTACCTGACTGATGGAGAGGGATCTCTCTACCTGACTGGAAGAGAGAGTGGTCTCTCTACCTGACTGGAAGAGGGGGGTCTCTCTACCTGACTGGAAAAGAGGTGTCTCTCTACCTGACTGATAGAAAGGGTTCTCTCTATCTGACTGGACATGAGCGATCTCTCTACCTGACTGGAAGAGAGGAGTCTCTCTACCTGACTGGAAGAGAGGGGTCTCTTTACCTGACTGGAAGAGAGGGGTCTCTCTACCTGACTGGAAGAGTGGGGTCTCTCTACCTGACTGGATCTCTGCCTGAGAGGTCTCTTAATTTGACTGAAAGAATATGCTTTTTCTGTCTCACTCAGAGAGGAGTCTCTCTACCTGACTCGAAGAGAGGGGTCTCTCCATTTCATTTGGAGAGGAAGATCTCTTTCCCTGACTGGAAGAGAATGGTCTCTCTGTCTCACTCAGAGACGGGGGTCTCTCTACCTGAAAGGTGATCTCTGCCTGACACAGAGAGAGAGGTCTCTCTGTCTGACAGAAAGAGAATGATCTTTCTGTCTCACTCAGAGAGGGGTCTCTCTACCTGACTGGAAGTGAGGGATCTCTCTGTGTCACTCACACAGAGGAGTCTATCTGCTGCCCTGGTACAGACAGGTCGGTTTCTCTACCTGACTAGAAGTGATGGTCTCTCCATCTCACTTGGAGATAATAGTTTCTCTACCTGACTGGAAAAGGTGGATCTCTCTACCTGACTGGAAGAGAGGGGTCTCTGTACCTGACTGGAAGAATGGGGTCTCTGTACCTGACTGGAACTGAAAGATGATCTCTGCCTGACACAGAGAGAGGGGTCTCTCGATTTGACAGAAAGAGAATCCTTTTTCTGTCTCACTGATGTCTATATCTGTCTGGAAGAGAAGGGTATCTCTACCTGACTGGAAGAGAGGAGTCTCTCTACTTGACTGGAACTGAAGGATGATCTCTGCCTGAGGGGTCTCTTTATTTGACAGAAAGAAAATGCTTTTTCTGTGTCACTCAGAGAGGGGTCTCTGGAAGGGAGGGGTCTCTCCATTTCACTTGGAGAGGAAGGTCTCTTTACCTAATTGGAAGAGAATGGTCTCTGTCTCACTCAGAAACAGGGGTCTCTCTACCTGACTGGAACTGAAAGGTGATCTCTGCCTGACACAGAGAGAGGGGTCTCTATCTGACAGAAAGAGAATGATCTTTCTGTCTCACACAGAGAGGGGTCTCTCTACCTGACTGCAAGAGAGGGGTCTCTCTACCTGATTGGAAGGAAACGGTCTCTGTACCTTACTGGAAGAGAGGGGTCTCTCTACCAGACTGGAAGAGAAGGGTCTCTCTACCTTACTGGACGAGAAGGGTCTCTCTACCTTACTGGAAGTAAGGGGTCTCTCTACCTGACTGGAAGAGAAGTGTCTCTCGACCTTACTAGAAGAGAAGGGTCTCTCTACCTGACTGAATGAGAGGGGTCTCTCTACCTGACTGAAAGAGAGGAGTTTCTCTACCTGACTGTAATAGAGGGGTCTTTCTACCTGACTGGAAAAGAGAGGTCTCTTTACCTTACTGGACAAGAAGGGTCTCTCTACCTGACTGGAAGAGAGGGGTCTCTCTACCTTTAAGTTACTGGAAGGCAGGGGTCTCTCTACCTTACTTGAATAGAGGGGTCTCTCTACGTGGCTGGAAGAGAATGGTCTCTCTACCTGACTGAAAGAGAGGGGTCTCTGTACCTTACTGGAAGAGTGGGGTCCCTCTACCCGACTGGAACTGAAGGATGATCTCTGCCTGACACAGAGAGGTGTCTCTCTATTTGACAGAAAGAGAATTTCTGTCTCACTCAGAGAGGGATATCTCTACCTAACTGGAAGAGAGGGGTCTCTCTACCTGACTGGAAGAGAGGGGTCTCTCAACCTGACTGGACGAGAGGGGTCTCTCTACCTGACAGGAAGAGAAGGGTCTCTCTACCTGACTGGAAGAGAGGGGTCTCTGTACCTTACTGGAAGAGTAGGGTCTCTCTACCTGACTGGAAGAGAGGGGTCTCTGTACCTTACTGGAAGAGTGGGGTCCCTCTACCCGACTGGAACTGAAGGATGATCTCTGCCTGACACAGAGAGGTGTCTCTCTATTTGACAGAAAGAGAATTTCTGTCTCACTCAGAGAGGGATATCTCTACCTAACTGGAAGAGAGGGGTCTCTCTACCTGACTGGAAGAGAGGGGTCTCTCAACCTGACTGGACGAGAGGGGTCTCTCTACCTGACAGGAAGAGAAGGGTCTCTCTACCTGACTGGAAGAGAGGGGTCTCTGTACCTTACTGGAAGAGTAGGGTCTCTCTACCTGACTGGAAGAGTAGGATGATCTCTGCCTGACACAGAGAGAGGTGTCTCTCTATCTGACAGAAACAGAATGCTATTTCTGTCTCACTCAGAGAGGGTTCTGTCTATCTGTCTGCAAGGGAAGGGTCTCTCTACCTGACTGGAAGAGAGCAGTCTCTCTACCTGACTGGAACTGAAGGATGATCACTGCCTGACACACAGAGAGGGGTCTCTCTATTTGTCAGAGAGAGAATTTTTTTTCTTTATCACTCAGAGAGGGGTCTCTGTACCTGACAGGAAGAGAGGGGTCTCTCTACCAAACTGGAAGTTAGGGGTCTCTCTACCTGACTGGAAGAGCGGTGTCTCTTTACCTGACTGGAAGGGAGGAGTCTCTCTACCTGACTGGAACTGAAGGATGATCTCTGCCTGAGGGGTCTCTCTATCTGACAGAAAGAAAATGCAGTTTCTGTCTCACTCAGAGAGGGGTCTCTCTACCTGACTGCAAGGGAGGGGTCTCTCCATTTCACTTGGAGTGGAAGGTCTCTCTATCTGACTGGAAGAGAATGGTCTCTCTGTCTCATTCCAAGACAGGGGTCTGTCTTCCTGACTGGAACTGAAAGGTGATCTCTGCCTGATACTGAGAGAGGGGTCTCTCTATCTGACAGAATGAGAATGATCTTTCTGTCTCACTCAGAGAGGGATCTCTCTACCTGACTGGAAGAGAGAGGTCTCTCTACCTGACTGGATGAGAGGGGTCTCTCTACCTGACTGGAAGAGAGGGGTCTCTCTACCTGACTGGAAGAGAAGGGTCTCTCTACCTTACTGGAAGAGTAGGGTCTCTCTACCTGACTGGAACTGATAGATGATCTCTGCCTGACACACAGAGAGGGCTCTCTCTATCTGACAGAAAGAGAATGCTCTTTCTGTCTCACTCAGAGAGGGTTCTGTCTATCTGTCTGGAAGAGAAGGGTCTCTCTACCTGAAGAGAGGAGTCTCTCTACCTGGCTGGAAGAGAGGTGTCTCTGTACCTGACTGGAAGAGAGGAGTCTCTCCTCCTGACTGGAACTGAAGGATGACCTCTGCCTTAGGGATCTCTCTATCTGACAGAAAGAAAATGCTTTTTCTGTCTCACTCAGAGAGGGGCGTCTCTACCTGACTGGAAGGGAGGGCTCTCCCCATTTCACTTGGAGTGGAAGGTCTCTCTACCTGACTGGAAGAAAGTGGTCTCTCTGTCTCACGCAGAGACGGGGGTCTTGGTTTCTCTATCTGACAGAAAGAGAATGATCTTTCTGTCTCACTCAGAGAGAGGTCTCTCTACCTGACTGGAATATAGGGGTCTTTCTACCTGACTGGAAGAGAGGGGTCTCTCTACCTGACTGGAAGAGAAGTGTCTCTCTACCTTACTGGAAGAGAAGGGTCTCTCTACCTGACTGAAAGAGAGGGGTCTCTCAACCTGACGGAAGGAGAGGGGTCTCTCTACCTGACAGAAAGAGAGAGGTCTCTCTACCTGACTGGAAGAGAGGGGTCTCTCTACCTGACTGGAAGAGAAGTGTCTCTCTACCTTACTGGAAGAGAAGGGTCTCTCTACCTGACTCAAAGAGAGGGGTCTCTCAACCTGACGAAAGGAGAGGGGTCTCTCTACCTGACAGAAAGAGAGAGGTCTCTCTACCTGACTGGAAGAGAGGGGTCTCTCTACCTTACTGGAATAGAAGGGTCTCTCTAACTGACTGGAAGAGAAGGCCGAAGGGTCTCTGTGTCTAACTCAGATACAGGGGTCTTTATACCTGTCTGGAAAAAAGGTGTCTCCCTACTTAACTGGAATAGAGAGGTCTCTCTACAGGACTGGAAGAGAGGGATCTCTCTATAGACACAAAGACCCTTCTCGTCCAGTAAGGTAGAGAGACCCCTCTCTTCCAATGAAATAGAGAGACCCCTCTCTTCCAGTCAGGTAGAGAGACCCCTCTTTTCAAGTCAGGTCGACAGACCCCTGTATTCAAATCAGGTATACCTGACTGGAATAGAGAGGTCTGTCGACCTGATATGAAAGGAGGGATCTCTCTACCTGACTGGAAGAGAGGGTTCTCTCTACCTGACTGGAACTGAAGGATGATCTCTGCCTGACACGCAGAGAGTGGTCTCTCTATTTGACAGAAAGTGAATGCTTTTTCTGTCTCACTCAGAGAGGGGTCTCTGCACCTAACAGGAAGAGAGGGATCTCTCTACCGGACTGGAAGATAGGGGTCTCGTAATATTACTGGAAGAGAGGGGTCTCTGTACCTGACTGGAAGAGAGGGGTCTCTCCACCTGACTTGAAAAGAGGTGTCTCTCTATCTGACTGGAAGAGAGGGCTCTCTCTACCTGACTGGAAGAGAGCGGTCTCTCTACCTGACTGGAAGAGAGAGGTCTGTCGACCTGACTTGAAATGAGGGGTCTCTCTACCTGACTGGAAGAGAGGGGTCTGTCTACCTGACTTGAAAAGAGAGGTCTCTCTACCTGACTGGAAGAGTAAGGTCTCTCTAGCTGATTGGAAGAGAGGGTTCTCTCTGTTTCACGCAGATATAGAAATCCTTCTGGCTCTGTCATGCAAAGGTGTCTATCTACCTGTCTGGTCTCTCTACTTCACTGAAAGAGAATGGTCCCTATGTCTCACTCAGAGAGAGGGGTCTCTCTACCTGACAGGAAGAGTGGGATCTATCTGTGTCACTCAGACAGAGGAGTCTATCTTATTCCCTGGTACAGACAGGTCGGTCTCTCTATGTCTCACTTGGAGATAAGAGTCACTCTACCTGACTGGAAGAGAGGGGTCTCACAGACAGAGGTCTCTGTACCTGACTGGAAAAGAGGGGTCTCTGTACTTGACTGGAAGAGTGGGGTTTCTCTACCTGACTGGAAGGGAGGGGTATCTCCATTTCACTTGGAGAGGAAGGTCTCTCTAACTGACTGGAAGAGAATGGTCTCTCTGTCTCACTCAGAGGCGGGGGTCTCTGTACCTGACTGGAAGAGAATGGTCTATCTTTCTCACTCGGTGATGGGGGTCTCTGTAACTGACTGGAAGAGAGGGGTGTCTCTACCAGACTGAAATAGATTGTGGAGAGTTGTCAGTGTTATTTTTGTTGTTTGGTAAGGTTTGATCGAGGCATGCTGAATAGGGTAGGTTAACTTTCCTGCAGCACTTTTTGAGTGTTTGTATTGGTTCCTGCCAAAATAATTGGTCCTTATTTCCTGGGCTTTTCACAGGCTTGAATTGAAGTTTATTTTTTGGATCCTATAAGAAGGATATAATTTTTTTATATCTGCAGATGTATTTGTGTCAGTGTATTAATGTAAGTATCTGTGTTCTGTGAGCATGTAATTGTGATAAAGTTTCAGTTTATTTGTTTATGTATTTGTTTGTGAAAATAGTGTAGTTTAAAGTATCTGTCATTTACACACACTTATGTGTGTTCAAAATTAGTACTATGCAAGCGTAACTTTGTGCATAGGAGCATAATAAGACTCAGATCTACATTTGGTTTCTTACCAATAAAGCCCTGCAGGTGTCATAATCAATGCAAATTATTCATAGAGGTCATGGAGAGGTGTTTCAAGCCCCTCCTACTGTCTACTACTAGACATCAAAGGGATACCCACTTGCTTACTTTCACTTCCTCTCTTTTGACTCACAATACCCCTATGCACACACTTTCCCAGGAGGAGGAAGGAAAAAGGCTCTAACCTACCACACACATGCATACCCACCTCCACAGACATGATAAAACCCCCCCACAATGCATGTAACAACTATTTTTATGCTTAAATATTCTCACTTCTGCCCCCCTCTCCACTGTACCTATCAATGCCACCCTTTCTACATCTTTATGTCCCTACCCGGCCTCCCATCTTGAAGGCAGAGAGGTTTATCTGTCTAACAGTTAAACGAGGTCCCTCTGAGTGTTAGCACAGAGAGTGGTACTGCTAGAACCCAATACATGTAGCTCCTTCGGTACACAATTTCACAGCAGGAGATGTTCCTATACCATGTACATGTACATGTATAACAAAAACACTTGATCTGGCAGCTTCTAAAGATTGATGTGTTAATTTAATACTCTACATACACAAAACACAGTTAGAGTCATGTGACCCTGACTACACTCCACCATGTACTATGGTTGGTGGCAGAGGAAAGTTTTAGTGTCTCCAGTCCCTTCTTCCTCCATCACTGGAGGAGAAGCATGGTCCTAGTGTGGTATAGACAACATACGATCATACTTCTCTACCAGGTTCTCCACGTTGGGCTGCAGGTACGCAATTATAACACCACTGTCTCCTGAAGAGGGAGTAGGAGACTCTTCTCATCCAGTCAGGTAGAGAGACCCCTCTCATCCAGTCCGGTAGAAGCACCCCTCCCTTCCAGTCAGGTAGAGAGACCTCTCGCTTCCAGTCAGGTAGAGAGACCTCTCTCTTCCAGTCAGGTAGAGAGACCCCTCTCTTCCAGTCAGGTAGTGAGACACGTCTCTCCCAGTTAAGTAGAGAGACCCCTCTCTTCCAGTCAGGTAGAGAGACCCCTGTCTCCGAGTAAGACAGATAGACCATTCTCTTCCAGTCAGGTACAGAGACCCCCGTCTCTGAGTGAGACGGAGAAACCATTCTCTTCCAGTCAGGTAGAGAGACATTTCTCTCCAAGTGAAATGGAGAGACCCCTCCTTTCCAGTCAAGTAGAGAGACCCCTCTCTTCCAGTCATGTGTAGAGACCGACCTCTCTGTACCAGAGCAGCAGATAGACTCCTCTGTCTGAGTGACACAGACAGACCCCTCTCTTCCAGTCAGGTACAGAGACTCCTCCCTTTCAATCAGGTAGAGAGACTCTTCTTTTCCGGTCATGAAGAGAGACCCCTCTCTGAGTGAACAGAAAAAAGATTTTCTTTCTGTCAAATAGAGAGACCCCTCAGGCAGAGATCATCGTTCAGTTCTGGTCAGGTAGAGAGACCCCACACTTCCAGTCAGTTAGACAGACCCCTCTCTTCCAGTCAGGTAGAGAGACCCCTCTTTTCAAGTCTGGTAGAGAGACCCAACTCTTCCAGTAAGGTAGAGAGACCCCTCTTTTCCAGTCACACCTCTTTTCAAGTCAGGTAGAAAGACCCAACTCTTCCAGTCACTCCTCTCTGAGTGAGAAAGAAACAGCATTTTCTTTCTGTCATTTAGAGAGACCCCTCTCTCAGTGTCAGGCAGAGATCATCCTTCAGTTCCAGTCAGGTACAGAGACCACTCTCTTCCAGTCAGGTAGAGAGACCCTTCTCTTCCAGGCAGATAGACAGACACGTCTCTGAGCGAGACAGACAGAGCATTCTCTTTTATGTCAGATAGAGAGACCCCTCTCTCTGTGACAGGCAGAGATAATCCTTCAGTTCAAGTCAGGTAGAGAAAACCCACACTTCCAGTCAGGTACAGAGACCTCTCTCTTCCGGTCAGGGAGAGAGACCCTTCTATTCCAGTCAAATAGAGACACCCCTCGTTTCCAGTCAGTTACAGAGACCCCTGTCTCTGAGTGAAACAGAGAGACCATTCTCTTCCAGTCAGGTAGAGAGACCTTCCTCTCCAAGTGAAATGGAGAGACCCCTCCCTTCCAGTCAAATAGAGACCCCTCTCGTCCAGTCATACGTAGAGACCGACCTCTCTGTACCGGAGCAACAGATAGACTCCTCTGTCAGAGTGACACAGAAGACCCCTCTCTTCCAGTCAGGTACAGAGACTCCTCCCTTTCAATCAGGTAGAGAGACTCCTCTTTTCCGGTCATGAAGAGAGACCCCTCTCTGAGTGAGACAGAAAAAGCATTTTCTTTCTGTCAGGTAGAGAGACTCCTTTTTGCGGTCATGAAGAGAGACCCCTCTCTGAGTGAGACAGAAAAAGCATTTTCATTCTGTCAAATGGAAAGACCCCTCACTCTGTGTCTGGCAGAGATCATCGTTCAGTTCCGGTCAGGTAGAGAGACCCCTCAGTTAGATCGACCCCACTCTTCCAGTCAGGTAGAGAGACCCCTCTTTTCAAATCAGGTAGAGATACCCAACTCGTCCAGGTAGGTAGAGAGACCCCTCTCTTCCAGTCAGGTAGAAAGACCCCTCTTTTCAAGTAAGGTAGAGAGAGACCCCTCTCGTCCAGTTAGGTAGAGAGACCCTTCTCTTCATAACAAATAGACAGAACCCTCTCTGAGTGTGACAGAAGGAGCATTCTCTTTTATGTCACATAGTAAGGCCCCTCTCTGTGTGTCAGGCAGAGATCATCCTTCAGTTCCATTCAGGTAGAGAAACCCCACTCTTCCAGTAAGGTACAGAGACCTCTCTCTTCCGGTCAGGGTGAGAGATCCCTCTCTTCCAGTCAGGTACAGAGACCCCTCTCTTCCAGTCAGGTAGAGAGACCCCTCTCTTTCAGTTAGGTAGAGAGACCCTACTATTACAGTCAGGTAGAGAGACCCCTCTCTTCCAGTCAGGTAGAGAGACCGCTCTCTTATCCAGTCAGGTAGAGAGATCCCTCTCTATCAGTCAGGTAGCGAGACCCCTCTCTGAGTGAGACAGAAAGATCATACACTTTCTGTCAGATAGAGAGACCCCTCTCTCTGTATCAGGCAGAGATCACCTTTCAGTTTCAGTCAGGAAGCGAGACCCCCCATCTCTGAGTGAGACAGAGAGACCTTCCTCTTCCAATCAGGTAGAGAGACCTTTCTCTCCAAGTGAAATGAAGAGACTCCTCCCTTCCAGTCAGGTAGAGCGACCCCTCTATCAGTGAGACAGAAAAAGCATTTTCTTTCTGTCAAATAGAGAGGCAGAGATCATCCTTCAGTTCCAGTCAGGTGAGCAACTCCTGCCTTCCAGTCAGGTACAGAGACACGAGACCCCTATCTTCCAGTCAGGTAGAGAGACCCCTCTCTTCCTGTCAGGTACAGAGACCCCTCTCTGAGTGAGACAGAAAAAGCATTCTCTTTCTGTCAAATAGAGAGACTCCTCTCTGTGTGTCAGGCAGAGATTATCCTTCAGTTCCAGTCAGGTAGAGAGACTCCTCTCTTCCAGTCAGGTAGAGAGACCCTTCTGTTCCAGACAGATAGACAGAACCCTATCTGAGTAAGAAAGAAAGAGCATTCTCTTTCTGTCAGATAGAGAGACCCCTCTCTGAGTGAGACAGAAAAAGCATTCTTTTTCTATCAAATAGAGAGACCCCTCTCTCTGTGTCAGGCAGAGATCATCCTTCAGTTCCAGTCAGGTAGAGAGACCCCACTCTTCCAGTCAGGTACAGAGACCCCTCTCTTCCAGTCAGGTACAGAGACCCCTGTCTGTGAGCGCCGTCATACGCATCTACGTTCCTTCCTTCCGCATGGTCTACTTTGGCAGGTGGAGACACGCCGTGTGTGACTCCTGTTCCTACGTTGGCTCGGTGGGGAAGGGCATCTCTTCCAGTGCAGTAGAATGACTCTTATCTCCAAGTGAGACGGAGAGACCATCCCTTCCAGTCCGGTAGAGAGACCGACCTGTCTGTATCAGGGCAGCAGATAGACTCCTCTGTGTGAGTGACACAGAGAGATCCCTCACTTCCAGTCAGGTAGAGAGACCGCTTTCTGAGTGAGACAGAAAAAGCATTTTCTTTCTGTCAGACAGAGAGACCCCTCTCTCTGTGTCAGACAGAGATCACCTTTCAGTTCCAGTCAGGTAGAGATCATCTTTCAGTTCCAGTCAGGTAGAGAGACCACCGTCTCTGAGTGAGACAGAGAAAACATTCACTTCCAGTCAGGTAAAGAGACCTTCCTCTCCAAGAGATATGGAGAGACCCCTCCCTTCCAGTCAGGTAGAGAGACCCCTCTCTGAGTGAGACAGAAAAAGCATCTTCTTTCTGTCAAATTAAGAGACCCCTCAGACAGAGATTATCCTTCAGTTCAAGTCAGGTAGAGAGACTCCTCTCTTCCAGCCAGGTAGAGAGATCCCTTTCTTCCAGTCAGGTAAAGAGACCCCTTTCTTCCAGTCATGTAGAGAGACCCCTCTCTTCCTGTCAGGTACAGAGACCCCTCTAAGAGTGAGACAGAAAATACATTCTCTTTCTGTCAAATAGAGAGACCCCTCTCTCTGTGTCAGGCAGAGATCACCACTTATCCAGTCAGGTACAGAGACCCCTCTCTTCCGGTCAGTTAGAGAGACCCTGCTCTTCCAGTCAAGTAGAGAGACCCTTATTTTCCAGTCAGGTACAGAGACCCTTGTCTGTGAGACCCATCTCTTCCTGTCAGGTAGAGTGACTCTTATCTCCAAGTGAGACGGAGAGACCATCCCTTCCAGTCGGGTAGAGAGACCGACCTGTCTGTATCAGGGCAGCAGATAGACTCCTCTGTGTGAGTCACACAGAGAGATCCCTCACTTCCAGTCAGGTAGAGAGACCGCTCTCTGAGTGAGACAGAAAAAGCATTATCTTTCTGTCAGACAGAGACCCCTCTCTCTGTGTCAGACAGAGATCACCTTTCAGTTCCAGTCAGGTAGAGATCACCTTTCAGTTCCAGTCAGATAGAGAGACCACCATCTCTGAGTGAGACAGAGACCAATTACGTCCAGTCAGGTAAAGAGACCTTCCTCTCCTAGTGATATGGAGAGACCCATCCCTTCCAGTCAGGTTGTGAGAACCCTCTCTGAGTGAGACAGAAAAAGCATTTTCTTTCTGTCAAATTAAAAGAACCCTCAGGCAGAGATTATCCTTCAGTTCCAGTCAGGTGGAGAGACTCCTCTCTTCCAGCCAGGTAGAGAGATCCCTCTCTTCCAGTCAGGTACAGAGACCCCTGTCTGAGAGACCCTTCTCTTCCAGTAAGGTAGAGAGACCACTGTCTTCCAGTGAGGTAGAGTAACTCTTATCTCCAAGTGAGACAGAGAGACCATCTCTTCTAGTCAGGTAGAGAAACCCCTCTCTGAGTGAGACAGAAAGATCACTCTTTCTGTCAGACAGAGAGACCTCTCTCTCTGTGTCAGGCAGAGATCACCTTTCAGTTCCAGTCAGGAAGACAGACCCCCGTATCTGAGTGAGACAGAGAGACCATTCTCTTCCAATCAGGTAAAGAGACCTTCCTCTCCAAGTGAAATGGAGAAACCCCTCCCTTCCAGTCAGGTAGAGAGACTCCTCTCTGAGTGAGACAGAAAAAGCATTTTCTTTCTGTCAAATTAAGAGACCTCTCAGGCAGAGATCCAGTCAGGTAGAGAGACCCCACTCTTCTAGTCAGGTACAGAGACCCCTCTCCTCCAGTCAGGTAGAGAGACCCCTCTTTTCCAGTCAGGTAGAGAGATCTCTCTCTATCAGTCAGGTAGCGAGACCCCTCTCTGAGTGCGACAGAAAGATCATTCTTTTTCTGTCCGATAGAGAGACCCCTCTCTCTGTGTCAGGCAGAGATCACCTTTCAGTTCCAGTCAAGAAGCGAGACCCCCCGTCTCTGAGTGAGACAGAGAGACCTTTCTCTTCCAGTCAGGTAGAGAGACCCCTCTCTGAGTGAGACAGAAAAAGCATTTTCTTTCTGTCAAATGGAGAGAACCCTCAGGCAGAGATCATCCTTCAGTTCCAGTCAGGTAGAGAGACTTAGGTACAGAGACACCTCTCTTCCAGTCAGGTAGAGAGACCCCTCACTGAGTGAGACAGAAAAAGCATTCTCTCTGTCAAATAGAGAGACCCCTCTCTGTGTGTCAGGCAGAGATCATCCTTCAGTTCCAGTCAGGTAGAGAGACCCCATACTTCCAGTCAGGTACAGAGACCCCTCTCTTCCAGTCAGGTAGAGAGACCCTACTTATCCAGTCCAGTAGAGAGACCTGTCTTTTTCAGTCAGGTACAGAGACCCCTGTCTCGGAGAGACCCTTCTCTTTCAGTCAGGTAGAGAGACCCGTGTCTTCAAGTCAGGTAGAGTGACTCTTATCTCCAAGTGAGACAGAGAAACCATCCCTTCCAGTCAGGTAGAGAGACCCTCTCTGAGTGAGACAGAACAATCATTTTCTTTCTATCAGACAGAGAGACCCGTGTCAGGCAGAGATCACCTTTCAGTTCCAGTCAGGTAGAGAGACCCCCGTCTCTGAGTGAGACAGAGAGACCCTTTCCTTCCAGTCAGGTAGAGAGACCCCTCTCTGAGTGAGACAGAAAAAGGATTTCAAATTAAGAGACCCCTCAGGCAGAGATCATCCTTCAGTTCCAGTCAGGTAGAGAGACTCCTCTCTTCCAGTCAGGTAGAGAGACCCTTCTCTTCCAGACAGATTGACAGAACCCTCTCTGACTGAGACAGATCTCTTTCTGTCAGATAGAGAGACCCCTCTCTCTGTGTCAGGCAGAGATCATCCTTCAGTTCCAGTCAGGTATAGAGAGACCCCTAACATCCAGTCAGGTAGAGAGACCCCTCTCTTCCTGTCAGGTACAGAGACCCCTCTCTGGGTGAGACAGAAAAAAGTATTCTCTCTCTGTCAAATAGAGAGACCCCCCTCTCTCTGTGTCAGGCAGAGATCATCCTTCAGTTCCAGTCAGGTAGAGAGACCCCTCTCTTTCCAGTCAGGTAGAGAGACCCCTCTCTTTCCAGTCAGGTAGAGAGACCCCTCTTTTCAGGTCAGGTAGAGAGACCCCTGCCTTCCAGTCAGGTAGAGAGACCCCTGCTTTCCAGTCAGGTAGAGAGACGCCTCTCTTCCAGTCGGGTAGAGAGACCTTTTCTCCAAGTGAGACGGAGAGACCCCGACCTTCCAGTCCAGGTGGAGGCAGAGTGACTACGTATACAGCAGGTAGGCCTGTCGAGCCCGGCACGCACGTACACGAACCTTAGTTAGTGTGGTAGGACATTGCAGAGCAAGCTGATCCAGTTGTTTTTGGGTTCGTACAAGTGTCCTGCTCGTAGCGACCCTGCTTTCTACGAATTCTGTCTGTAACATGAACGAATACGCTACATAATTTCTGAACCCATACTTACCTATGCGCGTGCATGTGTACGTACGTACTCTAGCGTCTTTGATGAAGCACGTTCTGGACCACGCGGCTGCATGCACTAGTGTAGCTGCAGCGCTGTACTAAGCTGCCTTGTTGCTTAAGTTCACCTCCCGCTTTTGTGCGCAGGTAGGCCTATTTGAAATGACGTTCGATTTGAAATGGTGCACACCTAGTACGGTTTGTTATTAAAACCAGTAACTGCTGTGAAACGAACGACGCGGTATGGTACGATTTGCGTCCAATAAAGATTCTCTGCTTTTTTTTTTTTTTATGAACAACTCAGTGAAGCATAGGCTCGTTAGCCACGGCTTGGGGATTTTTGATAACACTGGATTTTACAATATTTGCCCATGCATCTGATGGGTCACGTTTGCGCAGGCGAATGAAAAGTGCGGGCAATGATGTTGAAGAGAAGCATAGTTTAGGAGGGTGGGGCTGTGTTGTGCACAGCGGCAATGTATCACGTGAATGTGATAATTTCAATTGTGTTCACGTGAGACATCTCGTACGCAGACCTAAACATTCATGTTCCACTTTCGTTCAATAATTCCGCGCATGCGTAAGCGCTGCCAAACTTGGACAGTTTGTAACTTTGTTTCCAGTGGAGGAGAAAATACAAAAGTTAGTTCCACAATTAGAGTACGGCTTCCTCTACAGGTCTGATAATTCAAAGTTAGCTTTTAACAATGTCAATTAACAGAAACTAATCAACTCCGCTTTAAACGTTTGGCTTCGTTAGTCACCACGCAAGATGGTAAGCTGTTCATTGGCACGATTATTGGATGCTTCTTTGCATAGATTCACCGTGATATTGGTGATTAATTTGCAATAGCTTGACTTTCAGCAGGGGTTTCCCCACAAAAACCACATATAAGATAGATCACGTGATAAGTAATTTTAATAGTTATAAAAATTAATTTTTACACACTTCCTGGGTGGTACTGAATGTTGATCATAGCATTGGCATGTTTTTAATAAACCGATAACTAACTTTTAATAACTACACATTCATAACTTAAGCTAATGATTGGCATGATTTTTGGTTTAAACAGCATAATTTTACCATGTTCAGTTCTGGAGTTATGCCAATTCAAAGATTTTGCGCGACTTTTGGATCACCCTGTATGTACACGGAACAGCTTCCATTCTCCGGAGCGCAAGAATATTCAACTCAGGGGCGGATCCAGGGTTTTGGGAAAGGGGGGGTCCAATAAAGATATTCACCACTGGGGGAGGGTACGGGAGGGGGCGTGCCCCCTCCCGTGACAGCAAGGGGGTCTGGGGGAGCGCTGATAGCTCCCCCAGTGGGGTCTGGGGCGAAGCCCCAGCCGCTTTTTGCTTTTGCGTTTGTTTAGCATGAAATTCATAGTGATATCCAATACAAACATCATGCGATATCCGGATTACTAGAGCCTGCACTTGCATGGATAGCGACGAGAAAACTCTTCATTTTTCACAATGCTATGGTTCCTACTGCTACTTCGTGACGTAAAGCTTTTGTGAATTTGTGCCCGAAGCGTGCACGTGGCCATGCACCAGCTACATATCGGTCTATAAACGACTCGCGTATCAGTGTTTTACTATAGTATTAGTACTTTTAGTTTGTTTAGCTCTATAGCTACGGTAATAACCTAGGAAAAGAATCTGAGATCCATCCCATTCACGTCTTTCGATCGCTTACTATAATTCCTGCTCACACGCACTATTCGATTGATCGCGCGATTAAATTCTAATTAACCACACATGCAAAATTAAATTTCGTTAATAGGGGAGGATTTAGTTAGATCGATCTAGATCCCGCTTGGCTAGAACAATGTGCAAGCCTGCAAATGATATCGATGGTAACATGCAGAACGCTGCATAGATTACAGTATGCATTACGTCATTCTTATGCATTACGTCATTCTTCATATAGGAAAGGGGGGGTTCGGACCCCCTGGACCCCCCCCCCCCCCCCCCCCCCCCTAAATCCGCCCCTGCAACTATTCCTATAGGGCGTGATAACCACACCTATAAGGTCACCAAACAAACGGGCGGCTGAATTGTAGTGCTTGTTACGGTTGTTTTTCGGTGTAGATAAACGATATGGTGACGTAGGCCCTATAACACGAGTGAAGGCGAGCTCGTCGAGTTTCACTGAATCAGTCGGCGGATGAGTTCGAACTGTACGAATACGACGATCGATAATAACATATTCAAGATACATTGGACGAGGATGGAGAGATTGATCATGAGAAATGTAGTGATGGCGGTCGTACCACTGACGATGGTGGTTGTGTTAGTAATAGGGAGTGAGCAGCCCCTAAATTATCAAATGAGCCACCAGCCCCACCCCCACATAGCCAGGGGCTAATGGGGCTAGGCCCTTCACTACAAGTTCCCTCAGCAGCCCTGGGGCCAAAGAGGCCATCCCCACACAGCAGAACCACAAGCCCCCTTACTGCAAGTGCACACTATATACCTTTGGAACCATTAAGCCCCATAAATTATTAACAATAGCCTCACATTCCAAATAGTGGAGCCAACAAGTGGAATTAACAGGCCCCATAATTCCAGCAAGGGAGCCACCAGCTAACCTGGTCAATGGAGCTAGCGTCCACAATGCCAGTGGAGACAACAGCCCTCTAGCAGATAGATCATCAGACCCCCACACTGCCAGCAGGGATGTAGCCCCCACAATAATGCCAGTGGAGATGCCAGCCCTCAGGCTGCAAATGGAATCAGTATCCCCAACAATTTCAGGGGAGCCATGAACTACATGTACCAACAACACGTGATGACCTCACTAACAGATCAACCATTAGCCCTCACTCCGCAAGTGGACTTAACAGGCCCCACACCCAGGGGCCAACCCCCCCCCCCCCCCCCCCCCCCCCCTTTCGTTCAATGCAAGTTGAGTCAGCTGGGACCCCCCACACAGTAGAACCACCAGCCCCCTCACCGCAAGCTCATGAACAATAGCAGTGGAACCTGTAAAGTCTACACTACAACTGAACTTAATAGCCTCACACTGCAGTCAGCAGCCCATGGAACCATTCTTACAGAACACCCTCAGCTACCCAGGGCCAATGGGGTAGCCTCCACAAAGTCAGTCAAGACGCCACCCCAAGTTGAGTCAGCAGCCCCCACACAAACAAGGGCCTGTAGGGCCAGCTCCGCACAGTAGAACCACCAGCCCCTCTTTGCTCACTTCAAATGGAGCCACTAGACCCTCTACCAGTACACACTGCAAGTCCAGACAGCAGCCCACACCAGTGGAGCCCTCTCACAGATGGAGCCCAGCAAGGATGTACCAGCTGTCACACAACCAGTGGTTAATCGAGCACCCAGAATAATGCCAGTGGAGAAACCAGCCCTCACACTGCAAATGGATTCAGCAACCCCAAAAATTTCAGGGGAGCCATGAACTACATGTATATGTACTTGCCCCCACTACCTGTCCTTCAATGAACGAGGGGCCAATCAGCCAATGGGACAGTACAACCACCAACCCTCCTCATTGGTCATGGGACATGTACCAAGAACAACTTAACAGGCCCACCACACACTGGTGCCAGCCCTTGCCCCCCCCCCCTTCTCACTACCTGTCCTTTACTGCAAGTTGCGTCAGCAGTCCAGGGGCCAATGGGGCCAAGAACTACCACTCCCTCTCACTGCAATCACACACTACGTACCTTTGGAACCAACCAATAACCCAAGTGAAATCAATACTGCAAAACTTGACCCCCACACTGCCAGCAAGGGAGCACCAGCTACCACACAACCAGAGGATCAATGTGGCCCCCACTTAATGCCAGTGGAGAAGGCAGCCCTCACACTGCAAATGGAGTCAGTAACCCAAACAATTTAAGGGGACATGTGCATGTACGCACATGTACCAATGGAATCACACATGCCCCACCAATGGAACCAGTGGAACGTTTAGCCCTCACAGCAAGTGGACTTATTACTTAGCAGTCCCCACAATGCTCCCCCCCCCCACTACCTGTCCTTCACTGAAAGAGGGGGCTTATGGAACTATCCCCACACAGTAAAACTACCAGCCTTCCTCATTGCAAGCCAATGGAACCATTAACTCCCACACTGCAAGTGAACTGAATAACCTCACACTGCAAGTCCAGTCAAAAGCGCTGCACAACCAGTGGAGCCACCAGCCCTTCCACATATGGTGTTGTCAGACCATTCACTGCCAGCAGAAGGGTCAATGGGGCCCCCATAATAATGCCCATTGACCCTGGTTCAAGATACATTGGTCAAGAATGATGGCGGTCGTACCACTGACAATGGTGGTTGTGTTAGTGATAGGGAGTGAGCAGCCTCTAAATTACCAAAAGAGCCACCAGCCCCACCCCCACATAGCCAGGGGCTAATGGATCTAGGCCCTTCACTGCAAGTTCCCTCAGCAGCCCTGGGGCCAAAGAGGCCATCCCCACACAGCAGAACCACAAGCCCCCTTACTGCAAGTGCACACTATATACCTTTGGAACCATTAAGCCCCATAAATTATTAACAATAGCCTCACATTCCAAATAGTGGAGCCAACAAGTGGAATTAACAGGCCCCATAATTCCAGCAAGGGAGCCACCAGCTAACCTGGTCAATGGAGCTAGCGTCCACAATGCCAGTGGAGACACCAGCCCTCTCGCAGATGGATCATCAGACCCCCACACTGCCAGCAGGGATGTGGCCCCCACAATAATGCCAGGGAGATGCCAGCCCTCAGGCTGCAAATGGAATCAGCATCCCCAACAATTTCAGGGGAGCCATGAACTACATGTACCAACAACACGTGATGACCTCACTAACAGATCAACCATTAGCCCTCACTCCGCAAGTGGACTTAACAGGCCCCACACCCAGGGGTCAACCCCCCCCCCCCCCCCCCTTTCGTTCAATGCAAGTTGAGTCAGCTGGGACCTCCCACACAGTAGAACAACCAGCCCCCTCACCGCAAGCTCATGAAAAATAGCAGTGGAACCTGTAAAGTCTACACTGCAACTGAACTTAATAGCCACATTCAGCAGCCCATGGAACCATTCTTACAGAACACCCTCAGCTACCCAGGGCCAATGGGGTAGCCTCCACAAAGTCAGTCAAGACGCCACCCCAAGTTGAGTCAGCAGCCCCCACACAAACAAGGGCCTGTAGGGCCAGCTCCACACAGTAGAACCACCAGCCCTTCTCTGCTCACTTCAAATGGAGCCACTAGACCCTCTACCAGTACACACTGCAAGTCCAGACAGCAGCCCACACCAGTGGAGTCCTCTCAGATGGAGCCCAGCAAGGAAGTATCAGCTGCCACACAAACAGTGGTCAATCGAGCCCCCAGAATAATGCCAGTGGAGAAACCAGCCCTCGCACTGCAAATGGATTCAGCAACCCCAAAAATGTCAGGGGAGCCATGAACTACATGTATATGTACTTGCCCCCACTACCTGTCCTTCAATGAAAGAGGGGCCAATCAGCCAATGGGACAGTACAACCACCAACCCTCCTCATTGGTCAGGGGAAATGTACCAAGAACAACTTAACAGGCCCACCACACACTGGTGCCAGCCCTTGCCCCTCCCCCCCCCCCCCCCCCCCCACCCCCCTCTTCTCACTACCTGTCCTTTACTGCAAGTTGCATCAGCAGTCCAGGGGCCAATGGGGCCAAGAACTACCACTCCCTCTCACTGCAATCACACACTACGTACCTTTGGAACCAACCAATAACCCAAGTGAAATCAATACTGCAAAACTTGACCCCCACACTACCAGCAAGGGAGCACCAGCTGCCACACAACCAGAGGATCAATGTGGCCCCCACTTAATGCCAGTGGAGAAGGCAGCCCTCACACTGCAAATGGAGTCAGTAACCCCATGCAACAATTTAAGGGGACATGTGCATGTACGCACATGTACCAATGGAATCACACATGCCCCCCTTCAAACACTACCAATAGAACCAGTGGAACATTTAGCCCTCACAGCAAGTGGACTTATTACTTAGCAGTCCCCACAACGCTCCCCCCCACTACCTGTCCTTCACTGAAAGAGGGGGCTAATTGGACCATCTCCACACAGTACAACTACCAGCCTTCCTCATAGCAAGCCAATGGAACCATTAACTCCCACACTTCAAGTGAACTTAATAATATCACACTGCAAGTCCAGTCAAAAGAATGCTGCACAACCAGTGGAGCCACCAGCCCTTCCACATATGGTGTTATCAGACTTGAGCTGCCAGCAGAGGAGCTAGCAGCTGCACACAACCAGGGTCAATGGGGCCCCCATAATAATGCCCATACTCTACAAATGGTTACCCTTAATGTGTGGGTTACACTGGTAGTGAGGTAGTGAAGAGGCTGGTGACTTTGCTGAGAGTGTGGGGTCTGCTAACTTCACTTGGGAAGAAAGCAAGGTGTGATGCATAATGTTGTTGCCTTTATGGACTGTGCCTACGTGTGCAATTTACATGCAGTTGTATATTCCACTTGTTACTTTTATGACATTTAAAATGGTACTTATTACTACATGTACATAAAGCACTAGTTTCCAGCAAGAGGGTACATGTACATTTTAGAAAAGAAATGTACAACTCAAACCTTCTTGTATGCTTTGCTTGCCTATATAAACCAACTACCATGGTTGCAGACCACCCAAAATCAGTACTGATAGGGCAGGTAATGATATTCACCCGCCAATAACAAGGCTTCACTAAACCTCAGATAAACAGATACACAATTGTGTGTACAGAAAACAGGTATACACATGTACACACTGCAAATGGAAGGCAACTTCAGTTACTGTAGTTGTGTTTGTATTTGTTAGTGGCTGGTGATTTACACATAATAAACATGATGGCTCCCCTAAAAGTGTCCGGGTGCCAAGTCCATATGCAGTTTGGGGGGGAGGCTAGCTCCAGTGCTAAGTCCAATTGCAGTGAGGGCTAATGGTTCCACTGGTACCATGTGTTGTGTTAGGAGCAGGGAAGCAGGGAATGTGTGGCTCTGTTGGTACATGTAGTTCAGGGGGCTGGGGTCTCCACTGGCATTATTGTGGGGTGACTCCTGGTTATGTGGCAGCTGATGGCTGACTGGACTTGCAGTGTGTCTAGTGGCTCCATTTGAAGTGAGCAGAGAGGGGCTGGTGGTTCTACTGTGCGGAGCTGGCCCCTACAGGCCCCTGTTTGTGTGGGGGCTGCTGATGCAACTTGGGGTGGCGTCTTCACTGGATTTGTGGAGGCAACCCCATTGGCCCTGGAATGGTTCCATAAGTTGTGCATGGGCTGCTGACTGCATGGACATGTGAGGCTATTAAGTTCAGTTGTAGGGAACACTTTACAGGTTCCACTGGTATTGTTCATGAGCTTGAGGTGAGGGGGCTGGTGGTTCATCCCAGTGGCCCCTCAACTGCTGACTCAACTTACATGCAGCAATAGAAAGGTAGGGGGTGGGCTGGTTCCAGTGCGTGGGGCCTGCTAGGTCCCCTTGCGGAGTGAGGGTTTTAATGGTTCATCTGGTAGTGAGGGTATGTGTTATGGATACATGTAGTTAGTGGCTCCCCTAAAATTGTTGGGGATGCCGACTCCATTTGCTGTGTGATGGCTGGCATCTCCACTGGCATTATTGTGGGGGCCACATTTCTGCTAGCAGTATGGGGGTATGATAACTCTATTTGTGAGAAGACTGGTAGCTCCAATGTTTCTGCAGAGCTGCCTACAGGACTTGCAGTATAGTGGTTAATGGTTGGTTCCAAAGGTAGTGTGTGATTGCAGTGAGGTTCTATGGCCCCATTGGCCCCTGGACTGCTGACTCAACTTGCAGAGAAGGACAGGTGGTGAGGGGGGGGGGGGGGGGGGGCACAGGGGCTGGCCCCAATATGGGCTAAGGTTTCAAGTGGTAGTGAGGGCATGTGCTATTGGTTCATGTAGTTCCAATTGCTGGTTCTATTGGCTTCCAAAGAGGAGGGCTGGCGGCTGTACTGTCCCAGTCCCATTGACAGAAGCTAGTGTGTGTGTGTGGGGGGGGGGGGGGGTAAGTAATAAGTTCACTTGCTGTGAGGGCTAAAAGTTCCTCTGCCGGGGTACATTGGTAGTATTTGAAAAGTGCATGTGTCGTTCCTTTGATACATGTGTTCATAGCTCCCATGAAATATTTAGGGCTGCCGACTCCACAACCAGTGGGAAGGCTGGTGTCTCCACTGGCATTCTGGATGCTAGCTCCATTGGCCAGGTTAGCTGGTGGCTCCCTTGCTGGAAGTATGGGGCCTGTTAATTCCACTTGATGGCTCCAACTTGCAGCACGTGGTTTAATGGTTCCAAAGGTAGTGTGCACTTGCTTGTGGTTCTGCTGTGTGGGGATGGCCTCTTTGGCCCCAGGGCTGCTGAGGGAACTTGCAGTGAAGGGCCTAGCCCATTAGCCCCTGGCTATGTGGGGGTGGGGCTGGTGGCTCTTTTGGTAATTTAGGGGCTGCTCACTCCCTATCACTAACACAACCACCATTGTCAGTGGTACGACTGCCATCATTCTTGACCAATGTGTCTTGAACCAGGGTCAATGGGCATTATTATGGGGGCCCCATTGACCCTCCTGCTAGCAGTGAATGGTCTGATAACACCATATGTGGAAGGGCTGGTGGCTCCACTGGTTGTGCAGCGCTTTTGACTGGACTTGCAGTGTGAGGTTATTCAGTTCACTTGCAGTGTGGGAGTTAATGGTTCCATTGGCTTGCTATGAGGAAGGCTGGTAGTTGTACTGTGTGGGGATGGTCCCATTAGCCCCCTCTTTCAGTGAAGGACAGGTAGTGGGAGGGGGGGGGGAGCATTGTGGGGACTGCTAAGTAATAAGTCCACTTGCTGTGAGGGCTGAACGTTCCACTGGTTCCATTAGTGGGGCATGTGTGATTCCATTGGTACATGTGCGTACATGCATATGTCCCCTTAAATTGTTTGAGTTACTGACTCCATTTGCAGTGTGAGGGCTGCCTTCTCCACTGGCATTAAGTGGCAGTCACATTGATCCTCTGGTTGTGTGGTAGCTGGTGCTCCCTTGCTGGTAGTGTGGGGGTCAGGTTTTGCAGTATTGATTTCACTTGGGTTATTGGTTGGTTCCAAAGGTACGTAGTGTGTAATAGCAGTGAGGGGGAGTGGTAGTTCTTGGCCCCATTGGCCCCTAGACTGCTGACGCAACTTGCAGTAAAGGACAGGTAGTGAGAAGAGGGGGGGGGGGGGGGGGGGAGGAGGCAAGGGCTGGCACCAGTGTGTGGTGGGCCTGTTAAGTTGTTCTTGGTACATGTCCCCTGACCAATGAAGAGGGTTGGTGGTTGTACTGTCCCATTGGCTGATTGGCCCCTCTTTCATTGAAGGACAGGTAGTGGGGGCAAGTACATATACACGTAGTTCATGGCTCCCCTGACATTTTTGGGGTTGCTGAATCCATTTGCAGTCCAAGGGCTGGTTTCTCCACTGGCATTATTCTGGGGGCTCGATTAACCACTGGTTGTGCGTCAGCTGATACTTCCTTGCTGGGCTCCATCTGTGAGAGGGCTCCACTGGTGTGGGCTGCTGTCTGGACTTACAGTGTGTACTGGTAGAGGGTCTAGTGGCTCCATTTGAAGTGAGCAGAGAGGGGCTGGTGGTTCTACTGTGCGGAGCTGGCCCTACAAGCCCTTGTTTGTGTGAGGGTTGCTGACTCAACTTGGGGTGGCGTCATGACTGACTTTGTGGAGGCTACCCCATTGGCCCTGGGTAGCTGAGGGTGTTCTGTAAGAATGGTTCCATGGGCTGCTGACTGTGGCTATTAAGTTGCAGTGTAGACTTTACAGGTTCCACTGCTATTGTTCATGAGCTTGCGGTGGGGGGCTGGTTGTTCTACTGTGTGGGGGGTCCCAGCTGAATCAACTTGCATTGAATGAAGGGGGGGGGGGGGGGGGCGGGGGGGTTGGCCCATGGGTGTGGGGCCTGTTAAGTCCACTTGAGGAGTGAGGGCTAATGGTTGATCTGTTAGTGAGGTCATCACGTGTTGTTGGTACATGTAGTTCATGGCTCCCCTGAAATTGTTGGGGATGCTGATTCCATTTGCAGCCTGAGGGCTGGCATCTCCCTGGCATTATTGTGGGGGCTACATCCCTGCTGGCAGTATGGGGGTCTGATGATCTGTCTGCTAGAGGGCTGGTGTCTCCACTGGCATTGTGGACACTAGCTCCATTGACCAGGTTAGCTGGTGGCTCCCTTGCTGGAATTATGGGGCCTGTTAATTCCACTTGTTGGCTCCACTATTTGGAATGTGAGGCTAATAATTTAAATTGCAGCATGGGGCTTAATGGTTCCAAAGGTATATAGTGTGCACTTGCAGTAAGGGGGCTTGTGGTTCTGCTGTGTGGGGACGGCCTCTTTGGCCCCAGGGCTGCTGAGGGAACTTGTAGTGAAGGGCCTAGCCCCATTAGCCCTTGGCTATGTGGGGGTGGGGCTGGTGGCTCTTTTGGTAATTTAGGGGCTGCTCACTCCCTACCACTAACACAACCACCATCGTCAGTGGTACGACCGCCATCACTACATTTCTCATGATCAATCTCTCCATCCTCGTCCAATGTATCTTGAATATCGATCGTCGTATTCGTACAGTTCGAACTCATTCACCGACTGATTCAGTGAAACTCGACGAGCTCGCGTTCACTCGTGTTATACGTCACCATATCGTTTATCTACACCGAAAAACAACCGTAACAAGCACTACAATTCAGTCGCCCGTTTGTTTGGTGACCTTATAGGTGTGGTTATCACACCCTATAGGAATAGTTGAATATTCATGCACTCCGAAGAATGGAAGCACATATAAAGGCGCGATTCGAGCGGGAAACGTGTACTTACTTTGCACAGCTGTTTCTCCGTAACGGATGGCATGAAAAATAACGAACAGAATAAATCGATAGGTATAGGACCTCTCTACCTACAAACCGAATTTGAAGCGATTTGATTACTCCTACCGAAAGTTATGGTGGGTTTGAACCCGGTGGGGTATCGGACGTTGCAATACTGACACGGAGTAAGTGCAAGACCCCAAAATGTAGTTTAGCATAGAGAAATGGTGTAGTATGAAGTGCTGAAAATAGGAAGTCAAGAGCGCAAACCGTTTGGAAGATATAGCGCTTTGAATTGGATGGTATATATATAAAATCACAAGCATCAAAATCGCATAGAACGTTCCAATTATATATATATAATAATATATATAGTTATAATTATTATTATATAATTATATGGAATGTATAACGGTAATGTATGTCAGGTCCAAGGAGATAATCTTCCTCATTTTTTGCACCTCCAAGGTAAATTGAGTGCCCACTACCAATATGCTTATTCATTTATATTACAGCTAGTTTTCTATCTGTATTAGCTAATTTGTTGTTTGATGGCAATATACATATAGAAATTTACTAGCACTAGAGACATGTGAACGTTGTTGGTTTAGATAGGATGAAAGCAAATACGGTTACGTCTTTTAATTAGTAAACATGAGTCATATATACTAAAATAAGACTAGTTACATTAGTTGTCATATTAGCATCATATTTGCAATAGGCAAATCCATTATTTCAAGTTTATTGTTTGGGCAGATAAATATATATATAATAATGATGCCATAATGTACTAACTAAAACAGTGCATGTATTTGAACCTTTATATTGAGATTTGTTAAGTAACCTCCCTTCTTGCTTGTCAATACCAAATAGGTAATTATCAACTCTTTATGACATGCCCCAGGTAATAGTTCAACTTGCAACTTGTGGCTGCAGTATTAATCATAAAATCATTAAAACCTAATTTGACCATACAAACCCTTATAGAGATAGGAGGAGAATGTAGCGCACTGGGTTTTAAAGCTGATTTTGACTTATTGTTAATTAATCACAGGGCTTGCTGTTTGATACGTGTATTAGAAAGACAAAACATTTTGTGAACTGCATTACCAGCAGTTATGTAAGATCATGGCTTGCTTTTGCAGAGGTTCGAGCAGTGAGCCTCTGTCTTAGAGGGTCCCCACATCAAATGGAGAAGTGGGCTGGGGTTTGATGATGGTGCTCCTCTGGCCTCATTCATGCATGGGTTTTCTCTTTATGATTTCATTTTAAGTATCATTTAATTTTATTTATTTCATGTTTCTTTTAATATTACAACCTGCTAGTAAAAATCTTCTGCAATAATATCATAAACTTTGTAACTCCTGTCCAAATGTTATGTTGGTTACTTTCTTCTCTCTGAAGCACCTCCTCACCTTCATCAATGTAGTTCAAGTGGTATCTTAACTTCAGCCCTGATGAGTCAAATTTGTTTTCCAACCATCAGCAAGTTTCATCCATATCTTTAATTGTTTAGTATTGGATTTTATGGTGATCACCAAATGGCTCCACTCAGCTGGCTTTATATATAGTGATAATGTTACAAGCCATAGGTATAACAAGCTCTCATCATTCCCCCCTTCCCACCCCTTCCCACCACTTCCCTAGCATCCTGGTCCTCAATTTTGTACAGGCGCAATAAATGTTAAACACAGGTACATCAGTATGCAAAATGCCACTAGTGACATTAGCTACAAATCTAGAGTTTAATACTTGTTCTCACACTATGGTAACAGTACTAATGGCTACAGGATCAGCTGTAACAGCACCATTGGCACAATGCACACTATTATGGAAACGTTTGAAACTGACATCACTCCAGAGTTTTTAGACTGGTTTGGGTTAAAAGCGAGTTTTGTTTGAAAAGAGCTTACATTCCAGTAGAAGTTTCCACAAGTTTGAGTTTGAGTGAGCTCAGCTGGAGGAGGGTTTTGTAGACTCTGGAGCTCATCAATGAGTATGGACATCCCTTCTACTTGGTGAGGTTCTAGGTGGCAGTGCAGAAACCAGTATCCGGGGTTATTGGCAACAAATCGTACCCGCACATAACCACCAGCAGGCACAACAATGGTGTCCTTTCTAACAGTGCTGCTGTCAATAGTGATAGCCCTTTGTGTGTAAGTTGAACTCCAAGAAGGATTTGTGCAGTGGGAATCTGAGCCGCATGTAACATCAGTGTTATTTATAACTACGTATCCTGTATTTTGATTGTAGGTACCATAGAAAATACCAGCAACATGAAAGCTGTGGCCATGAAGATGAATAGGATGTGCAAAGTTGTACCCCTTCCCGACAGAACTAAATACCATCTCTATGGTGGAGTTGGGACTTGTAATATTCACAATATTGGTGCAGTAACATGTTTTGGAGCAGTCGACATATCCATTCTGGCAGAAGTTTTCACCCATTAGAGGTGACCCAGGTTGGCTTTGCAAAGGGAACGTAGGGGGAACAAAATTTCTGCCATTGACAGCACTTCCCACGCCTTCAAATCCAAAGTTCAGGAAAATAGTATTCTCTAATGTTGGCATTCCTGGCATCTCATCAATTGGAGTTGGATAAAGCAGCTTTAATGTTGTAAGCGACATACAGCTGATGTTATAGCTTGGATGGTAGTTCTGAAATAAACAGTTTATAGCCACACAAGTACGCTGGCCATCTTTTCCACACCCTAGGTTGTATGCTGCGTTGGTTTGGTTGTAACTGGCTGGATTGGGCTGGTTTGTGTTATCACCATAATGAAGTATAGCCTCTGCAATGTGGTTAAAAGAGGGATAGGGAGGTCCAGGTGCAGTCAAGTCAACCTCCAATGTTTCAGCTAGTATCAGGTAGTCCGTTATGCCATTTGCTTCAGTCACGTTTTTAGGTCTCAAGGCAAAGTCATAGCGTTCTCCTCCATGGATGATGATGTAATCAACATCCACCGGTTGAATCAAGAAACCATCAGTTGCAATCAGCTTTAGGCTGTGACCTGAGATAGAAAACCTGTATGCATATAGGCTTTGTGCCCCTATTAACCTGAATCGATAGTAAGCTGGGTTAGCCACAGTATCATCCCTGTACGCAACATTGAATATGCTCAACCTTGAAGTGGCATAAGGGACAGCAGGGTGTCGACCTAATCCATTTATTAAACCTGACCAGTATGGTATGGTCCCAACAAGGGTATTGTCTGCTCCATAATTTACCCAGTTTGTTCCACCAGTTGGAACCACTCCATATGGCACTGAGGGGAAAAATCCAATTTTACTCCTCAGTCGGGTAAATAGAACATCTGATGGCTCCAATTGCCAGTCCAGCAAAGACAAAATGTACTCAGTTGAACTCAGGGTCAGTTGTGGTACATTAGTAATCTCCTTAACAATGAGGGCTCCAAAAATACCTTCCGTTCGTTGTGCACCACTGTGAGAGTGGTACCAGAATGTGCCTGATGGATTGGCCTTGAAGATGTAGGTGAAGCTTGCACCTGGAACGATGGGACAGTGTGATATACCAGCCACACCATCCATCCACGGGGTGTTGTGCTGATGCATCCCATGCCAGTGGATGGAGATACTGTCACTGTGTAGGGAGTTTGTGACATTCACAACTATGGTTTGGTTATAATACACAATGAGGTTAGGACCGGGGATGAGGCCGTTCACTGCAAGGAATGTGCGATATGTCTTTCCATCAACTGTCATTGGAATGCTGCAGTTTTGGTTTCCGAATGCCTCGTTTGAGATGCTAGAGCATCTCCCATGACCTCCCACAGTGATGTTGTTGGGAGCAAGTGATCCGCTCGTTGCGTTGAAGTAGTAGATCCCACCTAATGCCCCACGTCGAAGGCCAGCCATCCCAGGTACACTGTTCAATTCATAGCTTGTAAAGGTTGGAAAGGCTTCTATCACGATATTGAAATTGCACACACTCTGGCTGCTGTCACAAATGCAGTCCCTCATTTGGTAGTTGCAGAGCTGACTGCTGGCTGGCTTGAATGCAAGCAGTACATGCATAATAAGCAACAGTGTTGCACCTGAGTGTATATGTATGTGTATGCAGAGAACATTATGGTTAAAATAAATAATAATAAAACATTCTAAGGTGCCCTTCCTTCTTTGCTTGCTCTCATGCATGCAACATATAAGTAGGAACCCGCCGGGGAAAAAAAAGGAGTGAAACAAGATATAAAAATTTCATAAAAATAAAATTGGTGATGTAGGATTTGTGGACAACAACTGAGTATAAAGTAAGGAAACTAAAGGAATTACAGATATTATGCATTCATTATGACATACCTACATTATTTACCAAATCTACCTGCCTGAATTTCTGTGCTAAATGTAGGCATGTAATATTGATTAATTAATTAATGCACAATATCCGTAATTCCTAGTTTCCTTACTTTTTACTCAGTTGCTGTCCACAAATCCTACATCACCAATTTTATTTTTATTAATGATATTAACGATAGGAGTAAATGTGCATGCCCCTGCAGAGGCGGCCAGGGAAGGGGGGGGGGGGGGGGGGGGGGGGGGGAGACCTAGGGGGACTTGGCGTTCCCTTCCCCTCACCTCCCCTGATCCCTAACTAAAACTATCGTCAAGCAAAGAGATTATTATACAACATGAATGCAGAGCATAATTTAGCTTCTAGCGCTCGTATGCATAAACAAGGATTACAATCCACATTCCAGAGTCAAACGGTTACGCCACCTACCTATACCCAAATATGTACAGAGATTCACGAAATACTGTCTACTAACTCTGTATATAGGCTGCATGCAAAATACAGGTACAGTGTAAGTCACTAAACTTGTGAACTGTTTGAATGTGGAATGTTAACTGCCATTAGGATAGAAGAGAAGGGATCAGTGGCATCAGATCTCCTCCAAGATAGTTGAGCCTTCAGTGCTGTATTCCATGCTTATCATCAAACTGTTAAAGGGAGATCACATTTGTTGCATCAGGTGGGAAATTAGCCAACTTATGCCAGAGATGATACGTATGCTGCGTCGGTAAGCGGCGAAGAAGGCGCTTGGTAAGTGGAGCACATTTATCTACTTCGGACGACGACGTCGACTATAAGCAAACCACAGCCGTTGTGCTCGCGATCGGCTGCATGTACATTACGGACAAACGTCTTGGATAAAGACGGGCATAACTCCATAAGTGTCCACAGCCTCAATCTTCTGATCGTAGTTAATGTGCAGCAATGCTAGGCCAGCTGCTCGTTTTCCAGGATCTCATTAGCCGTTGAAGCGACTATACACCGGCCATGAAATTACCGATCCCGGGGAAATGAACCAACGTTAACGTGCCTTGCCCTACATGTACATGTACAGGTCAAACCGAATCAGTGGCGGATCTAGGAATGGGGCTATAGGGGGGGGGGGGGGGGGGGGGGGGGGGGGGGGGGGGGGCAGTACGCCCCTGCTAAGTGAGCGTGCAGGTACGAAGCAAGCAGGGAGCGGAGAAGGAAATGAAATATTTAGTGGTTGGAGAAATGGGGCGGGTTACAATGCAAAACAACATGTTGATGCAACCTTGGTACGAAGTGAATCTCATTACTGAGTAACGGGACATGTATAAACTAACAGTTACAATAAGGTTGCAATGAATGTGCCTTAAAGTTTCCCGGCTTTTGTGAGTAAATTATCTATTGACTACTCCGCCCCTCCACTCTAAACCTCCTTCAATAAATGCTACTCGTCCTCCATGTTGGAGATGAGCCTGCCGAGTGCACCGTCGTAGCACCTGTGAAAGCCACTAAAACGGCACGCCCCGAACTTACATATATAGGTCAAAACTAATTGCGAATGAGCTAGTTTCTTCAGCATCATCGAACCAGCTGAGTATATCATGAGGCCACCTAACATGGACTACTTCCACCTTACTAATACTATAGCTAGTACACAGTTAACCAAACTGATGTTCGCCACATGGAATTTAATGAGACACATGCACACCACGTTATAGGATTAAAAACCATCGATAGACATGTATGTAGTGTTAACCACACAATATATCTAGTGCCACCCCTACTTCACACCTCAGTAAGGAACTACAGAACACTACGAACAGCAAATTAAAGCCGGCGGCTTTAGAAGACAAAAGAAAATAGACTCCATTATCAGATGAGGAGGTTTCGAAACCTGAGGTCTAGCTGTCCGATATTGAAGATGTCTCCAAAGCGTCATAATTCCTGTAGTTATGCATATAAGGCTATCGTACTAGTTCAGTAGCGCGAAAAGTTTACATGTACACTGATACAAGCAAATTAACACTTACGTGACAGCGCCATGCTTGCTTGCTTGCGATCCGGTCCAGATGCAGAACGATTTGCCACGACGCCAATTTAATCCGTTGTGGAGCTAGGAACTTGGTCTTCAATTTTTATGTCTGTTAGGAATCGTGACTTCCTGGGGCGCGGGCTGCCACTCCCAAGATGTGGGGTGCTACGGTGAATCCGGCGGGAAATTTAATCATTTCAGACGCTCATTACGTATTCCTGACGCGTCATTGCAAACGTCCGTTAATTATCCGCGCACGCGTCCATTGAAATGTAATTGAACAAAGTGCATTTCTGTTCAGCCTAAATCAGAAATGACCAAAACGTTGAAAAATATAGTGAAGCAATCATAAGCTATGCTTTATTGATGAAGCAAAAAAATGGTCTATCTGTGAGTTCCATGGCCTTAAAACAACACGTCCATAGACGCTGTAGAAATTTGATAAAAATTAGGATTTTTTCAAGACGTTTGTACATTTTCCTCAGGATCTGTGATAGTTGTGGTACAAAACGTTTATTACTATGTTAGCCAGATCATCTAGGCAGGTGTCTGTTACCATACAACACTCTTTTTTCTACTTCTCAAGGTTCCAGATCAGAGTCACTTTTAGTGGTTGAGGTACTGAATGTCTCCATTATGAATTCTTCGCAATGATTGCATGACGTAAACGTAATGGACGTTTTTAATGGGCGTGTGTATATCTCTGCTGCAGTGCTGACACTGGGGGAAAAAGCGTGCCCTGAATCAGACTCACTCAGGTATGTTAAAACTGAGGTGCTTATATTGGATGTTGTACATGTGAATGCATAGCAACCATAGCTTGACCCGCATACATAGTATCGAGAGTTACGTTAGTAACTCTCATATAGGATTTGACCCCGATTGTGAATATCATTACAAAAACGGGACCCGCTTCTAACGGGACTCCTATCGATCGGATGGCTTAGATAGTTGTCGGTATCGAACAAGGAATCAAAAGAGAGCCGTTTCGTGTTTGTTTGATGTCGCATAACCGTGTCGTTCAAGAGAACAAAAGGGATTCTGTTTTTCCTCGTCCCCAGACGGAACGGCGGCCATTTTCTCCTTCCTTTATTTGTAAAGAACTCGAGATAAGAACCGTTTTAAAGGACGCGAATGATGCCAGTACGTTTAGAATTTCAAGCGGCAGTGCCCTTTTGAGTCAGATACTCGTGGATCCTATTGGACCTTGAACTGATAACATAAATATATATGTTGATAACTTTACTGGGGATAAAACTCGACACAGGAGCTGTTTCAAACAACTTCAGTGGTATATCAATAGGTTCAGAATTTCAAGTTATATCCGTACAAGTGAGTATGTTCATAGGGATCGCTTGTTACAGTAGCTCAGGCTAGAAATGGTGTGTTTCAAGCCATACGGCCATGATAGATGCTGTAAGCCACACCTACTTGAGCTTAAATAGAACTACACGTGAGGCTTGGTGTTCCTGTTCGTAGTATATATCGTTTGCTTTTGTTAGTGAAGTTGCTTTTGTCAAAATGCCTTCACGTCAGCGTAAGGCTAGAGCTAAACGTCGAGCGGAATACCTCCAAAAGCGAGAGGAAATATTGAAGGAACGGTCGTCAGAAGAGAGCAAAGAAAAAGCTTGAGAACGATATCATCGGAACCCCGAGCCAAAACTAACCGCTGAGGAAGAACGATATCACCAGAACTCCGATCGAAAGCAAGCCGCTGAGTGGGAAAAATATCACAAGAACCCCGAGCCAAATAAAGCGGCCATGAACAGTGCAGAACATCGGGACGGTTCCATCGCTTCTCCTGCGAAAAGAATGCGATTGCAAGAACGACCGACAGATCAACATGCTGCACGAAGCAAATGCCACCGCGCGAGGATAATGGGCTTAGAAAGATATCTACCATAGTACCAATATAAACCCCAAAGGTACGTATACGTTCGAATTCGACTGAGTGATACAATACGTATTTTGAACATGTATATGCATGCGTGTATTATAAAATAATGTTTATAAACCTTTGCGTTGCTAAGTCACCATGGACATAGTGCCCAACCTCATCCCTCCATCCTGCACATTCTCTCAGAAGGTTCTATATTCAGCTACTGTGTGTGGGAAGGTGTCATGACTGTCATCCTACTGACAGCTCAGACATGTGTGGTTCAATCATTGTAATCATACAATAACTATATAGGTGTTACAGCAAGGTTGATGGGGGGTCAAGGCAGATATGGAGGCAGCAAGCCACATAGTTCTGCAGAAGTTTAAGGGCATTCTCCATTTGAAGACCTGTTGAGGTATGCATAGGTGTCAATGGCCTGCCTGAGCAGGCCTGAGCAGTTTAGCCCTTCCCACTATTGTGTTCTGCCTGCATAATTTTATTCAATGTTTCTTTGAAGTGCACTGCGGTGACTGAATATGGCTTCTGTTTACCAAGCATGCTATCTGCTTACATGTATGTCTTTGTCAACACCTCCAAGACTTGATTCTTCCATTCTGTTTTAACATTTTAGAACGCTTCCTAACTGTGCAGGTCACATGTGTAACTTTGGAAAGGAAAACAAAGGTATGGATATAAAAATCATGATACACTATTTGACTGGTGTACTCCACGTATAGAAGAGTACATCTACATAGTTCTGCAGAAGTTTAAGGGCATTCTCCATTTGAAGACCTGTTGAGGTATGCATAGGTGTCAATGGCCTGCCTGAGCATGCCATGAAGTTTAGCCCTTCCCACGCTGTTAGCTGATATGGCTTTAATAGTGTAAAGATGTTGGTGCAATATCAAGGTAAATGAATGCTGCATTGAGTTGAGTGTATTAGTCATGTTTCTTTATCTACTCTGTAGAGATGTGCGTCAGTGTCTTCTGTCAGTTGCAAAAATGGTGGTGTGACATTTGGTTCTGAGCCTCTACCAACACCAGAAAAAAATAGCAACTGTATGGAACACCACCAAGATACAGCAGTGGGTCCTACAGCTACCAGTCTGCCTCATTGCAATCAGCTACCATGGGAGAGTCACTCGTAGGGGAGCTACCAGCGCCCATATTACCTTATTTCTCCATACACCAGTCATTGGTACGCAATGAAGCTACAAGCTGTAAAAGAAAAAGGTAATGGTGGTGTACAGGTGACATTTACTGAGCCTCTACCAACACTAGGTTAAAGAGCTTTGAAAGGGGGGAAAAAAAGGCTTAATGGAACATCAGTAAGATACTGCATTCATCCCTTCAAAGTGACGTAAGTGTCTAGTAACAGGTGGGGAGAAGACGGTGCCTGTAGATCTATATGGGCTTGTAGAGTGTGTACCAGCTGGCGGTACATGTACATGTACAGTCATCACTTTTGTAGATTGCATCCTATCAGTAAATGCATGTTAGTATTCACTGCGTCTTTGAACATCTTATGTGATTACCAAACATGTTTAGGTCTGCTGGTGTTGATATGGCTTCTGTTTACCTGAATGTATCTACACTCCGCAATTTAATTGCTCATGTATACATGTAACTTAACAGCAGTGTATGACTCCATCAACACTTCTAAGATTTCATTTGAACACTTACTGTGTACAGGTCACAACTAAAAGTAAAGGTATGATATAAATATGAATGATGATTCACTATTTCACTGGTGTACTCTACATATATAGGAGGATGACAGTAGTGTTTGAATGATGTTGATCCTGAAATTTTTGAGAGGCTTAAGTTGGCAATGCAATGTGATGATGGCATGTACTGCGAAGATTGTTCAGTGGAGTTAGGGACCAGACTTGGTGATGGTTGTGTACAAATGTAGGTGTGTGGAGTTAGTGATGGTGCATCACACTTTTCAGGGATCAGATTTGTTGAAGCTTCCTCCAGAATGTAATAAATGGAGTGCTTATATTTGGTCTTTGATTGGAGTTCAGCTGACATGGCTGGTGGTGACTCGAAAATGTTGGTGTTTTGCGACTCAGAACGGACTGTTGCAGTTGTTTGTATTGGAGCAGGATAGTTAGTCTGTTTTTGCCGCATAATGTGGATTTTACCTAGTTGCTGTGTTGTGTTGTAGTCATAGTGTGCATGTGACATTGGCACCAATTGGGTATAGTCATAGTAACAATGTAATATTAATTAATGACGCGATAATAGTACATATACATTGCACATCAAAAAAGAGTGATGACTGACTTTCCTGGGATGACAACTACTGAACTACATTGATTAAAGAACTAGCACCGCATGATACTCTCAGATCGAAGGGCTAAACAAGTGTATAGCAACAGATTTTTAGCCCAAATGTCTTTACCTTGGTTTTAGACACATGCATGTCCATGAATCGATTAAGCTACGGGGTAGGCTCTCCTCTTTCTTAGTCTCATACCCAGACCCAAATGTACGTAACAATTTCCGCGTAGCGGTGATGTAATCCATCCGCTGCTGCGAACGGGTCTGGGGCCAAGATTAATAATCGGGTATGAAAAAAAATTAATGAAACAAGTAAATAAAAAACATTCTCTATGAGAAAGTTGGTGGCATATAGGATTTGAAGGCAATGGTGGTGTAAAAAGGAAGGAAACAAGGGTCTAATAATAAGGGAAAATGGAATAGTCCTATATTTAGCACACGAACAACATACTATATCCTACATGTAGAAATGTGCTAAATATAGGACTATTCCATTTTCCCTTATTATTAGACCCTTGTTTCCTTCCTTTTTACACCACCATTGCCTTCAAATCCTATATGCCACCAACTTTCTCATAGAGAATGTTTTTTATTTACTTGTAAGCTACTAGCAGTGGCCTAAGTATATCAGTGTACATGCTCACTCCACAAGAACGCGATCGACGTTTGCGGTGCGCTATACAGTATGCCGGTACTCAAGCCAGGTTTGGCATCCTAAAAATGGCAGTCACTGTTGGTAGTGGCCGATCGATCGAGAGAGATTCTCATCTTGGGGGGGAATAGTTAGTGGTTGGAGAAAAGGGGCGGGTTACAATGGAAAACAACATGTTGACATGGTATTGTTGCAACCTTGGCACGAAGTGAATCTTATTACGGAGTAACGGGAGATGTATAAACTAAAGTTGCAATGAATGTGCCTTAAAGTTTCCTTTAGCCTCGTCCCCAGGCCCTGTTTTTATTAAAGTTACGGGGTTTTACGGGGACGAGGCTGGTAAATCATCTACACGTACTGCCTTCTCCGCTAAATGTGTGTCCCCTCCACTCTAAACCTCCTTCAATAAATGGTGCTTGTCTTCCATGTTGGAGATGGGCCGGCCTAGTGCACCGTCGTAGCACCTGTGCAAGCCACTAAAACGGCACTCCCCAAACTTACATATCAGGGCCGGCGTTAGATGTTTGGCGGCCCTAGGCAAAAAGGGCTTGGCGGCCCCTCCATCTTCGCTCGAGGGTGCATTTTACGGTTTTGAACTTAACTCCTTCCGACATCATTCGGTTTCCAGCACGCGTAGCTGGTTTGTTTCGAAGTACAAATTGAACACAGCGCGCACATGCATGTAATCATTTCTTATTTTTAATGAAGATTTACATGCAAAAGAATTACCTTATGCATGAAAAGCGATTTTTCAAGCTTCAACGGCTGAAAACGAATGAACTGATAAATGTACTACTAGGATTTTGGGGCGAGATGCGACATGCAGGCAAGGATACCTGGATACGCCCCCCCCCCCCCCCCCCCCCCGCCAGCATCCATCGGGGTCTGGGGCGGAGCCCCAGCCGCTTTGCAACTTTTGCACTTTCCGTTCTGCAGCTGGTGCAACTCCTGTCAATAAAATGCGCACCGTATTGCCAGAGATATATTATCTGGCTCTGATATATAAAGGTGGCCATTTTCATATGGGTGTTAATCAGCGTATGAATAATTAAGTAGCAGCAGTTTGGCGGCCCCTCTAATTAACCAAACTGATGTTCGCCTGACAGTGGCGGAGCTAGGGGGGGGCCAACCTTTGTGCAAATAAGCCAGCCTTTCACAGAGTCTTCCGCTCAAGAGGTTACCAACCTACATGTACATGAAGTGGGTGAGTTGCTGCCTTTCAAGTATCAGGCATGCGTCGTCAAGGGATGCCCTGAGCACATTGCCCCAACAATGCACTGTTAAAAAAAGGGTGTTGCCACAACACCCTTAGGGGTGTTCGTACGCCTGTTTAGGAATAACACCCTATGGAGTGTTGTGGTAACCGCTCAAGGGTGTTAGAGCCAACACCCCTGAAGTGTAGCCAGTACACTCTAATGGGTGTTGACACAGGTATCAATAGTTCGTGCATGCACCGTAATCTTATGATACAACATAAATTGATCTTTATAAACTATACAACAACAGTTGATGATTTTAATAAAAAGTTGACAATAAATACAATCATACAACAAAACTATAAACATGTCTTTAGGGCCTATGCGACGATCGAGTAGTCCTGGAGTGTTTCTCTGCATCCTTCGGACACTAAACAAACGGAGAAAACACAATATATAATGGTCAGATTCCAATATGAGACATGTCTAACCTTTTTAATTGAATCTTGGGGCAGCCCTCAGTCCGACGATGGTCATGTTCGCTAAGTGGATCGGTGGCAATAACAGCGTCAATCGTACCGATTGTTAAGCTTACCTGGAAGGCTTGCTAGAGCCAGCGTGTCATATGACCTTTGTAAGGTAAGGTAGGGCGTTATTTAGCGCTACAAGGTACTTACCTGCCTTATGCAGTGGCTCATTATAGTGAGGTAGCGCAGCGAGCGGTAGTAGCAGAATTTTCCTTAGCTAGACCGCATAAACAGGCATTCCGGTCCGATCGCAAACTGCTGTTCTCGATGAACTCTCTTCAAAGCGCTCAACTCGTCTTACTCAAAATTGATGCATCGCTCAACGCTGGAACAATACAAATAGCTTACCAAAAAGTCGGAACTTACCTGTTCCTGAATAACAACAGAACGTGTTTTTAAAGGTCACGCATGCGCAATGAAATATACACACCCAACGGTGCAAATATTTGGATCAAAAATGCTACTTATATTTAATGGACCAAATATGGCCCCATATATGTTCCAAATATGCACATTTGGAACATATATGGGGCCATATTTGGTCCATTAAATATAAGTAGCATTTTTGATCCAAATATTTGCACCGTTGGGTGTGTATATTTTTAGCATGACCTTACATATTTATATATTACAATTGTGAATACATGTTGAGGAAAGCTATACAGGACTTTTGAGTAGTTCCAATTGCGCACTTCTCTCAGAGTGTATTTGCTGTCCAACAGTATTTCTGTGTATGTGTGTATGTGTATGCACACATATACACACATGATGAAGCTATACACATACACACATGTGCATGTCTGTGAATGTGTGCATTGTGTGTGTGAATGCGTGTGTATGTGTGAATATGCATGTGTACACGTGTATGTGTGTGTATGCAGGCCTGTAGCCAGGGGGGCTGGTCAATCCTCCTTGTTTGATGCCTGATTGCGAGGGACCCCCCCCCCCCCGCTTTCGTATTTTATTTGGCTAAATATGAGGCCCCCCCCTCCCCCTTCCCCAACAGTCCTGCAGTCCTATTAATCGACGCTCCCCCTGCGTGTGCATGTATGCATTATGTGTGTGCATGTGTGTGCATGTGCATGTATGCATTGTGTGTGTGTGCATGTGTGTGCATGTATGCATTGTGTGTGTGTGTACATGGTACTGTTTAGGGAGCGAAACAGGTTTTAATGGGCACTAGTAATTCCTGTTTACACGCATAACCACATCACACTCAAGCCTTATTTTTGTGATATGGAGTAGCCTTACTATTGTCAGATGGCGCTGGGCGATGGCCCCTTTGTTCGCTTATTGTTGTATAATTGGACGACCAGCCTCTGGGTATGCATGTATATAAAGATGATGCACAACTCCAGCGCATGCTGCTGGTCAACAGGCGCTGGAGAGCTTCACCTTTCCCACCCTCCCTCCACATGTATTTGTACTTTGCTGTATGATGCATTTCCTGCTTATATTCAATTACAGTAAGGCAGGGGGCGGAGCCCTGCGGGCTTGTCCCTACAAAGCCGGCTAGCCAAGCCTGGACCAGCGTCTTGGCTTGGTAAACAGGTCACCCAGTTGGTGACCAGTGTCACCCTGGTGCCTGCAGACTTCCCCAACGATCCTGGATAGCCAAGCCTGGACCAGTGCCCTGGCTTTGGTACACAAGTCACCCGGTTGTGGTCAGCGGCACTAGCTGGTGTCACCACTGCCGGGGAGTTTGGGTACAGGGACACAGGCTCGTGGGGTACTCCTGCCCCTTGCCCCCATTTGCTGCCAATCAGTCAACCAATGACCATCACTATTGCATTGCATTTGGGGGTGTACCCAGCTAGGAATTATTAGGTTGATAATTAAGTGTATGTGTTTATATGTGTATGTGTGTGCATTAGCAGCACATGCATGTGTGCATGTGTGTGTTGTGTATGTGTGTGCATGTGTGTATGTGTCATATGTGTGTATGTGTGCATGTGTGTATGTATGCGTGTGTATGTGTATGTGTTCATGTGTGTATGTGTGCATATGTGTATGTGTGCATGTGTGTATGTGTGCATGTGTGCATGTGTGTGTGCATGTGTGTAGGTATGTATGTGCGCATGTGTGTGTATGTGTGCATGTGTGTGTATGTGTGTGCATGTGTGCGTACATGTGCATGTGTGTGCATGTGTGTGCGTACATGTGCATGTGTGTGTGTGTGTGTACATGTGCATGTGTGTGTACTGGTTTGCCCCTAATTTGACTAACCCACCCCGTGGTTTACACATGCCATGTAAAAATAAAACTGCAGAGGGAAGACATTTATTTTTGCCCAACCCCTATATCTTTATATATTCCGAAACCCACCCCCTGTTGAAAATGTGGCAATATATCCCTTGTATGCTTGTGTGTCATGTGTGTGCATGTGTGTGTGTGCATGTGTGTATGTATGTGTGCATGTGTGTATGTGTGTGTGCATGTGTGTGCATGTGTTTGCATGTGTGTGTGCATGTGTGTGCATGTGTACATGTGTCATGTGTGCACGTGTGTGTGCATGTTGGTGCATGTTGGTGCATGTGTGTGTGCATGTGTGTGTGCATGTGTGCATGTGTGTATGTGTCCATGTTGTGTGTACAGTGTATGTTTTTATGCATATGTATGTGTGCATGTGTGTGTGCATGCGTGTATGTATGTGTGTATGTGTGCATGTGTGTGTATCACTATGTGTGTATGGAACACACCTCAGTACTGGTAGAACGAGGGAGAAAACAAAGAGTGTCCAAACTCCTGCCATTAAGGCCACACAACAGTGTTCAGCAGCATTCTTCCAGCATATTTCCTTATTGTCTACTTGCTATCAGGACCTGCATGTGGTATAATGATATAGACATGTAGCCACATGACTGCATTGAACACTTTTAGCATAAACCCAATATTCAAGCTGTGAAATATATATTAATATAGGCTATTTCCTTGCTATATGCACGTAACAAAATACTTCAGTGTGAGTAGTGATGTAAATATGCACATGTCATTTTACTAGGGTGTGATCTAAATAGAATCCAAGTAGGCTATGCCATGCTACTTATTAACTTTGACTTCACTCTCAACACAAAGTGGCATGAACAAGCTTGCATCAAATTTGAAACTTAGTATAGGGCCTATGCATGCGTACTACAACACACTACTGATAACAAAGCGCTAGCATGAGCACAGCGGTGCACATTGACGAACATTGCACACTAGCCTTCATAAGCACAGCGAGATTACACGCATGAATACGGTAATTGCTGTGCATGTTGAAAAGGCAACGTGTATACGCACTAGCTGCCCTAGTCTAGAAACCCACACCAATGCACGGGCCATGTTAGACATTTTTAACTGGTAGGTTTGTATGTTGTGTGCGTGCATATACCTTTAAGATATAACTCTGTCACTTCAAGTCCAGTAACTGTATCTACATCACCTCAAATATGAAGTCACAGCTGCCATCGTTCATATGCTGCCATACTACAGTGGAAACCATCACACTTGCTCCTATAATTTATTTGTACTGTTATTTTGTTCACTTGATTATATTTCAATAACAATGAGCTCAAATGGAAATCTGACAATGCAGGTATAGTGTACAACTATTTTTCAATATATACTGAAAGTTAAAAAGCATCACGTGACTATTTACTTTTGTTATTAACACTTGTTGTGACCCCAGTACAAAAAAAATTGTGAGCATAATTCCTCCTCCTGTAGGCAATAGATCTTGACCATATTCGCAATGCATCTAAAGAACAAGCATTAGCAACCTTTGGCCGAGTCGGTTTTTAAGTCCGGTAAATAGTTACGGTATTATCGAGCTAGATATGCGTTTTTAGCTCGTAAAAGCTTAGCGATGCTATTTCGTAGTACGCTCTCACTGGACTGCTATATTTCGCTTCCGAGTCGTCACATGTTAGATCTATCGCGAAATCGTACTTGGGAGGCAATAGACCCTTCTTTGCCGTTAAAAAAGTGCCATCAGAGCTGAGTACCTGAAAACCTCCGCCATATCGCGATGAATTGCATTTGAAACGTCATCATTGCGTCATTTTGTATCGTGAATATACTTATAATGTGACGATAATACGAATGGATCCAAGTGCTGTCATTGACTTAGTGAGGATTGCGAAAACGGTTCTTAACCTAACGATGCTGCATCTTGTAGCCACTCACGGCGAACGTTTAGTAAATCAGTAGCATCAAATTGGGAAGCTTTATGGGCCACTCGCCAAGGCTAGCGTTCTATCACCCAAAGCTTCGAATCCTTGATGGCAGCTTCTAAATAGCTAATTGGGTACGCTTTCCTTCCAGCTTTAGAGTTGCCTCTTGCTTTTTGACGTTTCTTGTAACCTGCCCAATTTGATGCTATATTATCTCTGCCGATACGTCACATTATAAATATATTCACGATACAAAATGACGCAATGATGACGTTTCAAATGCAATTCATCGCGATATGGCGGAGGTTTTCAGGTACTCAGCTCTGATGGCACTTTTTTAACGGCAAAGAAGGGTCTATTGCCTCCCACGTACGATTTCGCGATAGATCTAACATGTGACGACTCGGAAGCGAAATATAGCAGTCCAGTGAGAGCGTACTACGAAATAGCATCGCTAAGCTTTTACGAGCTAAAAACGCATATCTAGCTCGATAATACCGTAACTATTTACCGGACTTAAAAACCGACTCGGCCAAAGGTTGCTAATGCTTGTTCTTTAGATATATTGCGAATATGGTCAAGATCTATTGCCTACAGGAGGAGGAATTATACTCACAATTTTTTTTGTACTGGGGTCACAACAAGTGTTAATAACAAAAGTAAATAGTCACGTGATGCTTTTTAACTTTCAGTATATGTTGAAAAATAGTTGTACACTATACCTGCGTTGTCAGATTTCCATTTGATCTCATTGTTATTGAAATATATTCAAGTGAACAATATAACAGTACAAAAAAATTATAGGAGCAAGTGTGATGGTTTCCACTGTATATCTCGCAAACCACGCCCTTAACAGTCAGAAAGTAATTACACACAAGGCTGAACATTGGGGTGTAAATGCGGTAAACCAGTGTTGTGACAACACACCTCTAAAATCACCCAACACCCCACTGTTGGTGGGGTATGCTGCTAACACCCCAGCATAGCCTGCTAACACCCATAAATGTCAGCTGAACACTCTAGTGTGTTGCCATAACACTCCTCGGGCTGTAACACCCCTCAAACCTAACACCCCTCGGGCCAGTTTTTTTAACAGTGTGCTTGATCCAGTGATGCGACAGAGAGGGGTGATGCTGGGGGGAGTCTACAAAAACTACCACACAAACGAAGTAGGTTGAAAACCTTTTGGGGGTCAATGATGGCAACATTGTCAAGCTTGGAAAGCAACTTTAAGGCCTCAACCCGCTTGGAGGCAATTAATTTGGCACAGTGGATATAGCCACCAATATGAGCACAAAGGATATCCAGGTTGGGAGAGTGAGAGGCTTTCATGAGGGGGCCATGTCAGTGAGTGCAGTGAGCAGTGCTTACTTATGGTCCCAGCTAAAACCCCATCATCCAGGAACCATGCCTGGTACAATAAGTTAAGGCAGTCATCATGCCTAAGGGATGAAACAAAAGAGGGTGAGACCCAAAACATCCCGTTGCCCAGGGGAAAAAATTGAAAGAATGAAAGACGGATACCAAATCGCCTTGCAGTGAGAATGTGCTGGTCCCTTTCCAAAGCTATCACCAGTCTGCATATAATACCTGTCCAGGACTCTATCTATACTCAAGCATGAGAAGTTAGATTACTTGCATATTGTATATAATAAGTGGTATATGTAAAAATAATAAAGTTATATAAAATAATGATTATTAGTATTATTTAATATGGGCTCACTGGTGTTATGGGCAACACCCAGTTCTGTTCCACCAAATGGGTATCATCACCTCAGAGATGGGTGTTCAGCAGGGGGATCCCCTAGGTCCTCTCCTATTTTGTTTGGTGCTGCAGAAGATTATATCTACCATTGGAGTGGACCCTACCTGCAACGGCCTATAATTACATAGATGATGTTGTTGTAGCTGGACCCTCACAAGCAGTGAAGCAGGTCATCTCCATCCTACATAGCCAAGGACCACCTTTGGGTCTGTTCCTCAACACATCAAAGTGTGAGCTTTTTAGCAAGAGTGATCTCAGCACATTCCCTCCAGACATGAAGAGGTCCATTGTACCAAATATCGAGATCCTTGGTGCCGCTATTGGTGATGACAACTTCCGTGCCAATTTTGTGGCTCAGAAGCGGGAAAAAGCTGGTAAGCTACTTACTCATCTTGAGTAAGTTGGAGTGGTTGACCCACAAGTGGGCTTGCTTCTTCTACGACATTGTGGCAGCTTCAGCAAACTGGTCCATTTAACCTGATCCACACCTCTGTCCTTGGTAGCAGAAGCATTGAAGGGGTATGATGATGACGTCTGGCAATGCTTTTCAGAATGTACCTCTATTGCTTACAGACCCAGTTAATCCTCAACAGGGGAGGACAAGGCCTTCGTTCCTTGTCACATCATTCCTCAGCTGCTTACATAGCCTCTTTGAGTGCATCTGGCCAGGGATTTACAGATGATCGGCACCTCAATCATTCAATCCAGCTTTATGATGTCATCCTTTCTACATCTGACACCATCTCAGCCATTGACATCACAGACTCAGTGCTGCATGGGCAAAGGGTTCAGTCTTCCAAGCTCAAAGATCATCAGTTCATGGAACTGTACAACTCTGCATAATGCTCATCTACACTCCATATCATCATGGTTATCTGTAATACCCTCACCTGGATCACAGTCCCACCTTGAGCCCAATGAATTTCAAATTGCTTTGAAGTGGTAGTTAGGCATTGGTGTCTCAGAAGGATCTACACGCATGCATATATTGCCCTAACCATTCACTGGATCACCTTGGCCATCACTCCCTGATATGCAAACTTGGTGGTGATCTCGACATGGATCACGTTTAGCTTATTGTATATACTGCAGAAGAGTTTATTGTATTACAATGAAACACCATCGCGTGCTGCAGCATGCATGTATTAACACCATTTATGCATGATGCAATTCCTACAAAACGACTCATTACGTAGCATCATTCTGGAACCAGAAACTGCTGCAACCCATTTTGAGCCATATGGTGGACACCTCACATGCGAGAGTATGTTTGGATACGATGGACAGAGATTACTTGTGTGAATAACGGAATCATAACTTTCGCATGTCATTCCCTGAATTCGAAAGTATTCACCTCAACATTTGCAACAACAATAGCAATTCCTTTAGAAATTCCTTACTTCTTTACATAACCTTAACAGAACGATTTTCAAGTATGTTGCATGCCGGTGCCACATAGATCCATGCATGCATTTTATTAATGATGCCACTACAAATGATTGCTATACAATGATGATATTGCTTGCATGCTGTTTTTATAAAATTCATATATGGTTTGGCATCTCACATGCAAGCTAGAAGAAAAACTGCACAGATCATCAATCTCTGGTTTATTATTATGCGCATGGTTTTGATCTTATAAATGCATGGGGATATCTGTACTATAGATAATGAAAGTTACATGCAATACTACCAACACTATTTTAGGTACATGTTGAATCTATTAAAATAATAAGTGCTGCTCAATGGAATGCATGCGGTCACATAACATTATGGAACTCCCATTTCGTGATACCGCGGTACCCGCCGACGAACACTGTGCAAAAAGTTTGTTATACGATAGTGTATATTTATGCGTATATTTGAGGAATGCGCAAAATATACCCTGTGTAGTATATTTGAAGTGTACGACCGCGTATATTTGAGAATACGCAAGTGTCAAATACGTCACCGTTTATATAAGCACATCTTCAAAATATACGATAGTGTATTCTTAAGAGTATATTTGAATATACTGTACTACTGCGTATATTTCATTCCATAAAATCCCACTGTTTACATAAGTATACCATAGAATTAATTCATGAGCGGTCAGTCCCGTACCCGGACCCACGTGAGGTAGGAAGGTGTGTAGGCATCGAAGTCGGAGTGCTACTTTGCTTCTATTAATGCTGCTGGACGTCAAAGGTTAGCTATATACATTTATGTCTGCTTGGTGTATATACGGAGGTAAATTTTGTGAGCGGTAAGCCGGGCCCATGGTGCATGGCTATGGCCTATGCTAACTCGCCAGTTGAGTTTGGTCATGATCACATCGGATCCCAGTAAATGCTACAATGGAAGCAGTAGAATGCCTACACAGTAGACCTCTATTGGACCCCTGTACAAATGTTTGTGTAGTACGATACAAAAGTGCTCCAATTAGAAATGTGGTTAACTAACCGTGCATGTGATTTTTAGATTTTAGGCGGGCTATTTCATGGTCGTGTTGAATCGCGCTGAGATCAGGGTTTTGATCGTTAAATGGCAATAGTTCGTCTTTCCAGAGTGTACAAGTTACCGGTATTATGTGTTGCAGTTGCTAAAGAATGAATTCACCTTTCTCTATTTGCACTAGGTTGGCAAGTGTCCTAAGTGTTCCCGTTCGTTTGAACAACCGAAATGATAGAACAACAGGCACAATGAAGCGCGATATAAAAAGGTATAGGCCTATTCATTTGTTGTGTTTTGCTAAGGTAACTTGCAGACTCCGACCGGACGGTACGGTAAGTGTTTAACCCGTTGTTTTAAGTCAAACATCGGAGATAGGAGACAAGAAAGGTAAGCATATCACTTACCCGATAATGTATCTGTTGCTTTATGTATAGAATCATGTATAAACAGAACGAGGATATGATATGTGGTGAGTGAAATATTTTTTTTACGATATGAATTTATTGTTCGTATTCTGTACAGGTGCCTTGGATCAGATTGCCGCCTCGGACTGTTAGTTTTTTGTTTTGTTGTACATGTGCAAAATGATTTAAAAAATTTTAAATGGACTAAACTGGATCGGGAACGAGGGGTGGGAGTGGTAGGAAGATAATATACGGAATATGAAGCACTAGTATACGGTGACCGACAACGTAGCCACAAAGTGAATTCAATGGTTTGCTAAGCAACCACAAATGTCACGTGATCGGTTATATTTGAATATACGCCCCTGCGTATATGGTTCTATACGCTGGTGTGTATATTTAAGGTGTATATTCAAATATACGCTATAGAATACGCTATCGTATAACAAAGTTTTTGCACAGTGGAAGTCTACAGATATTCTCTTTAGTGTCAACGTTAACGCTGTCTGAACTTTATAGTATACATGAACACCCCCAGGCCCGCGGCATGATATTTCAAGTAACGATGGCAAATGTTCTGGAAATATGGCCCAAACAAGGTTGTGATAAAGTTCCGCGTAAGAGGAAGTACCTTCGCTTGTCTGCCAAACATATGTATATGTGTATTTCTCTTTGAGCATGTGTGAGTTTGCGTGCGTCGCCGTGTGTAGTCCGTATGCGTGTGGATGTGTGTGTTGAGAGAGAGAGAGAGAGAGAGAGAGAGAGAGAGAGAGAGAGAGAGAGAGAGAGAGAGAGAGAGAGGAGAGAGAGAGAGAGAGAGAGAGAGAGAGAGAGAGAGAGAGAGAGAGAGAGAGAGAGAGAGAGAGAGAGAGAGAGAGAGAGAGAGAGAGAGAGAGAGAGAGAGAGAGAGAGAGAGAGAGAGAGAGAGAGAGAGAGAGAGAGAGAGAGAAGAGAGAGAGAGAGAGAGAGAGAGAGAGAGAGAGAGAGAGAGAGAGAGAGAGAGAGAGAGAGAGAGAGAGAGAGAGAGAGAGAGAGAGAGAGAGAGAGAGAGAGAGAGAGAGAGAGAGAGAGAGAGAAAGAGAGAGAGAGAGAGGGCGTTTCTGTGGTCTTTCATCAGGCAGCTCCGTCTTTAACGGTACGATTTTGACTCGACAGTCACAGACTGAGGACTATAAAGCAAGATTCATTCGAACACTCGTTCCCAAAATAACGGCCGTTATAGAGGGGGAGGGTTCCATGTCAAAGAGTCGGTTGAGTCGGTTCCATTCCAAAGAGAAAAGAATTAATCCATAATGAAAAATGATAAATCAAACAACAGTTGCGCGAAACCGTGATTGAATATTTCAATTTTCTAATTTAATTTGAAATTTTAAAATTGTAAACGTCACACAAAAATCAATTATTCTCTTAGCGAAATATATGGAAATCGACCAAAATTTGCAACTAGTACGTCAAAATAGTAATTTTCAATTTATCGAACAATTGAAAAAATAGTTGGCGGTTTTATACACGGACCTAGCATGTATGTACAACTGTAAATTCGTTAAATTATCAAGTCTGAATTAAAAAATGAAGCACTAATTCCTGCACCTTTTTAAAGCATTCAATTTTATACTATCTACTAGTACTTGATTTAGGAGTGTATGTGTAATTTCGCATGCACGAATTCTTTTGCTGTTAGAAATTTTTTAAAATAACCGTAAAAATAACTGTTAATGTATAAACAATATTCCTTGACCCAAACAGTATATATATGGTATGGCAAGAAAAATTATAACCATAAGAGACAACCGTGCATAGATGACCAGGTCCAGGCTTAAGGCAGTTATTTGGCCTGCAACTCCATTTCTGTGCAGCTACTCAGTGCAGCTAGCCTGGGCCACGGCCGATCGAGCTGCCAACGTTTCCTCCATATCTACGTACATTTTGCCCGCACATATATCGGCGAGGTAGTGAGGCGTAGTGTTAGTTTTGCTGAGCTCTACCAGTTCCCCGCTGCGAGGTAAGCAGTAGTCATGGATACAAGCACTAAATAATACGAACACACACGAGCACCTCACACACACACACACACACACACACACACACATGTACACTACCTTCAAAGACTACTAGTATAATGTCCGACAGGTGAGAATGTATCGCGCAACTATAACGGGGCTACTTACCTTCTCGCTACTTGCTTCCCGAATCTGTGAGTGCACTTCAGTTGTGCCAGCCTTAGAAGCGGCGCATCTGCACCAATTAGATTGCCTCTCTGAAGTTTATACCTTTTATATACCCTGCAGCTGCCGAAACAACGTATTTCTGCTTCCAAGGTCCGTCCTGTACAGGATATATTGCATCAATGAAGACTACCAGAGATTGCTGTGTCGTTCAGAAAGGAGCAACGTATCTTCTGGCGGGAGACGAAAGGTGCATCAGCTGTGCAGATTACATAAGTACGATGTATATTAATTTATGCTAGTTAGCTATTGATAACGCACTATCGTTGCAGATCCATTCGCTCCAGCGGGTCCAACCGGACCACCCGGAGTTCTCACGGGCCAGGTAAGTAGATTGTACGCATTTCTGTTTTGGAAACGTTCGAATAATATTACTCTTCACGATTCACACCAGGCAATCCCTGGATCTCCAGGACTCCAAGGCCCCCCGGGTCCCAACGTAAGTGCACGCTCACTGTCTCCTATAGCTACTATCCACTGCTTTGGCACTATGTAGGGTGCGGATGGGCAAAATGGAATCCCAGGTCCACCTGGTATTCAGGTATATAACCACACGTGCTGTCAATTCCTTCTCTCCAATCCCATCACTTTTTTTGTTGTGTTCGTGCTATATTCAGGGAGATCTAGGTGATGCTGGACCAAAGGGCCAAAGCGGACCGCCTGGGCCGACCGGAGTCATTGGGTACCCCTTCGGGCCCAAGGGAGCTCCCGGATACCCTGGTTTCCCTGGAGTTCCTGGAGCCAAGGGACCCAAGGGACAGGCAGGTGATGATGGAGAGAGGGGAGACCAAGGACCTGATGGGTTTCCTGGTACGAAGGGGCCTGCGGGACTCCCTGGTGTACCTGGAGGGAGGGTAAGGATGTGGCACATGTACACATGCTGCACAATATATTGTATTGCAACATGTACAGACACACACATACACACACACACACATACATGCACACACACACACATGCACGCATGCACACACACAACACACATACACGCACACACACACACAACATACACGCACACACACACAACACACACGCACACACAACACACACACACGCACACACACACAACACACATACACGCACACACACACACACAACACACACACACACGCACACACACACAACACACATACACGCACACACACACACACACTCACACACACCATGCACAATACTCATGCATGTTCTATGTTTAAAGGATCGTGATCCATTTCAGAGTACTTGTACCTGTTATGTTTCAAGAGTTATTGATACGCGTGCAATGTACATTGTATCTGGATGATCACACAACACTATGCACATCGTCATGCAGCACACACACACGCACACATGTGCACACACACACGATCACGCAATCACACGCACACGTGTACATAATCACACTTGCACACACAATCACACGTGCACACATACACCAAACATACATGTACATGTGTACATGTGTACATGTGTGTATTACACAAAATGGTCTCTTGGTACTATATTTCCTTCTCACCATTTCTAGGGGCCTCTTGGGCTGCCTGGGTACGTAGGACCAGCTGGGGAGCCAGGACCAAAGGTTGGCTTGTCTTGAGGCTTGATGTGGTCGTGTGCATATACTGGCTTACCAGCCAACCTAGACAACTCAAACCACATAACCAAGCAGTGTCCAAACATATACATGTACATGTAACCTCCCCCTTCTCCTCCCCCTCCACCCCTCAGGGACCAGATGGCATCCCTGGACCCCCGGGGGTGCTCGGTGCACAAGGTGTCAAAGGCGGGGTCGGCAGGAAGGGAGCACCTGGTCCCGTGGGAGCACAGGGTGTACGTGGTGACGATGGTGTAGTGGGAGCACCTGGGGACACTGGACTACAGGTGAGGGGAGGAGCTGTTGACCACGTCTTCGTGAGGGTTGTGTACCTGACCTATAGGGTTACCCAGGAGCGGACGGAGAGCCAGGAGACCAAGGGGCAGCTGGACAGCCTGTGAGTGCACGGTGTATGCATATCGTCAGGTCTCTCCCCACCTTGCATTGCTCATATGCATTATGAGTGGATAAAACATGTGGTTCTGTATCTATCCCCTTCCCATCCATCCCTCTCCCTCCTCCCCATCCATCCCTCTCTTCCCCATCCCTCCTTCCCATTCTCCTCCTTCCTCCTATGCATGTCAGTATTCTGGGAGGATCACTCATAACTCCTCTCTCCATCTCCCCTAAAATGCACACAGGGTGGGATTGGATTTCCTGGTCCTGTTGGACATCCAGGAAATCCGGGCTTACTGGAGCTGTTGGTCTGCAAGGAGATCGTGGTGTTCAGGGAGGAAAGGTGTGTGTTAGTCCAGCAAAGTGGTGTACAGATTACCATGTCTGTAGGATGTTTACATGTATGTGACCCAACCCCTCCCCCTTCTGTAGGGACCCAAAGGTATCCTGGGAGTGCCTGGAACGACCGGAATACCAGGTGCCCCTGGAAGAGATGGTAACCCTGGTCTGCAGGGACCTGATGGAAAGCCTGTCAGTTTGATTTTTTTTTGTTTTTGGGAGGGGGGAGGGGGGGAGGGTTCCCCATAACATACATGTAGCATAGTACTTGTACATGACTGTACATTGCTAATGGCCGATGCACACATCTATACATTTGGCCTGGTCTAACCCCATTCCCCTCTCCCCCCAGTTTCTGCAAAATTGGCAGCAACCCTTTTTTAATTTTATGTATCCAAAATCTAACTGCCTATCACTGAGGCACATGTACATGTATAGGGCACGGGATTGATATAATTAGCCAATCATTTCAATGCAAGTGACTTACATGTACATTGAAGTGTAGAGCTACATGTGATTACAAGTCTGCAGATCTGTATTCAGTTCGTGAGTAAAAATCATTACATGGCATACTAAAGTGCAAAAGATACATGTGCCTTAAAAGAAGACTATGTACAATGTACATATGTATGAATGTAACACCTTTAATAACTTCCATTCCAGGGTGCTGATGGTGCTCCTGGGGACAAGGGTAGTTGGGGGCCCAAGGGGCTTCCTGGCAAGGTTGGAGCCCCTGGATGACCAGGGCGCCCTGGGGACCAGGGGCGTAAGGGAGACACTGGACCTCAGGGATTTAATGGTGCCAATTTGAGAGTCATTGTGTGTGTGTGTGTGTGTGTATACATTGTGTGTGTGTGCATGTGAGAGTGTCTGTATGTGCATGTGTGTGTGTACACTGTATGTGTGTGTTCCTATTTTATTGTCATTGCTCTGCCCCCCCGCCCCCCCAGGGAGATGCAGGTCAGCCTGGTAGGCAGGGACCAAAGGGTGCCATCGGAGACAAGGTAACATCTGGGGGGTGGAGGCCACATGGGAGGAGGAGGGGGTGGAGGCCACATGGGGAAGAGGAGGGTGTGGAGGCCACATGGGGAGGAGGAGGAGGGTGTGGAGGCCACATGGGGAGGAGGAGGGTGTGGAGGCCACATGGGGAGGAGGAGGGTGTGGAGGCCACATGGGGAGGAGGAGGAGGAGGAGGAGGAGGAGGAGGAGGAGGGTGTGGAGGCCACATGGGGAGGAGACCACGTGTTTAAAGCTGAACATTGCCAGACAATCTTGTGATCTCACCTGCAGGGGCAAGCTGGAGACAAGGGTGCCCAAGGGCTCCCTGGTGCATCAGGACCTAAGGGTCTTCATGGACCTGCTGGTCCCCAGGGACCTCAGGGCATATCTGGAAGCGCAGTGAGTACACGTGTGGTCATAAAGCACAAACATTGTACATGTACATGTGTATGTGTGTGTGTACATGCATGTGTATACATGTGTACATGTACATGTATGTGTATATATGTATGTGTATACATGTGTACATGTACATGTATGTGTGTACATGTGTACATGTACATGTATGTGTGTACATGTGTACATGTACATGTATGTGTGTACATGTGTACATGTACATGTATGTGTGTACATGTATGTGTGTACATGTATGTGTGTACAAGTATGTGTACATGTACATGTATGTGTATACATGTGTACAACATGTATGTGTGTACATATATGTGTATACATGTGTACATGTGCATGTATGTGTATACATGTGTTTATGTACGTGTGTACATGTGTGTGAATACATGTATGTGTGTACATGTGTGTTGTATGTGTGTACATGTATGTGTGTATATGTATGTGTGTACACAACTAATAGTAATAATAATATTAATTACAAAACATTAAACATAACAATAAAACAATGCAACAAAACTTATACAAAAAACTCTGCATCTTCAATGTCCACCTTCATTGTCCCCAATACATTGCCCCGTTGGATGGCAACTGATAGTCTCTGGGTAAGGTATGCAAATGTGTTAGCTTCACCAGACACCTGCCTCAACCGAAGGCCCAACTCTTTAAGGAACTCAGTTGTCCTTGGTCCAAACACTCCAGTTGTCTCTATTGCCACATGTTTGTATGTAGATGTATGTGTGTTCATGTACAGTGTATGTGTGTACATGTATCAGTTCTAAAAGGAATTAAGATATGCCTTTCATAGCTCATATATGTAAATGTAAGTATGCCTATAACTGGTACATGTGTACATGTAGGATGCAGTTTTATCTGATGCGTTCACTTTGGTTCAATAACCCTTTAGGGCCCTCCAGGTGAAGCTGGTCTGAACGGTGCCCCTGGCAAGCCTGGTACCACTGTGAGTGCTGTGGGGTGTCCAGTACATGTGCTCACTGCAAGAGGACTGAGGTTATATTGAACCTTATCTGTTGGATACATTGGGATAAGTGTACTTCATCATGTGCTTATCCAAGTTTCTACACTAGTTATATCTGCATGTACATGGTAGTATACATGTACATATACTTAGTTTATAACTTGTTGTGTCAACAGTTACAGTGACATGTACATGTGTATGTGTAGTATCATCTTTTTCTTTGCTTCTAACCTCCCCCCCCCCCCTTCCTGGTTGTGTAGGGAGAGGGTGGTGACAATGCAGAGGCTGGAGATGCAGGCTTGCCTGGGCTGGCTGTACGTTGTATTCAGAGTGTGTGGTCGGAGTGCTCATTGTGCATGTACATGTATGTGTGTGTGTGTGTGTGTGTGTGTATATATGTGTGTGTGTGTATATATGTGTGTGTGTGTGTGTGTGTGTGTGAGGGTATGTGTGTGTGTGAGTGTGTGTGTGTGTGTGAGGGTGTGTATGCACCACTTGTCACGCATGCCCCCCTCACAGGGTACAAATGGGGAGGATGGTGTCCCAGGGTTCCTTGGCAGAGCTGTAAGTTATCATTCACAACATTTGAGGCCTATTGTCTAAAATATCCACATCCCCCTTCCTCCCCTCAACCATTCTGAACAGGGACCACCTGGTTATCCAGGACTGCCTGGTATTCCTGGATCTGAAGGAAAGAAGATATTTATGCTTAAGTCTGCACTTGAGGGGGTGGAGCATCTTACCCCCCTCCTCCCCCCCAGGGAGAGCGTGGCAACAGGGGGCCCAATGGATCCCCTGGTCCTCGTGGACCTCCGGGACTCCCTGGGCCACTCGGTGAATTAGGACCTGCAGGCCCCATTGGTCCCCTGGGGGATGCTGGAACCCCGGGACTTCCTGGAGCAATTGGGGCACCTGTAAGTGCAATGGTACATGTACATGTACCCACCTCCACCTCCACCCCACACCACACCACACCACACCATGTACATGTACATACATGTACATGTACATGTATAGCGGTACTGAGCAAGTGCTAATCTTTGTGTTTCTCAGGGTCTTATAGGGGTCAAAGGACTAGCTGGACAGCCTGGACCTCAAGGGGACCAAGGTGTTGCTGGACCCACGGGAGCCCCCGGCCCCCAGGGGGCCCGAGGGCCAAAGGGGGCTCAAGGCCTCCAGGGCGTGAGAGGTGCCAAGGGATTTATTGGAGCAGCTGTAAGTGCACAGGGTTAAGAGAGTCGGAGGAATGGGCCCGATCTCTAGTGAGTCTGGGGATGAGGCAGTTGTGGTTGTTTATATTCTGGGCACTTTGGTCTCATCATAGCATGTGTACATGTGTGTACTCTTGTACGCTCTTGTATACTCTTGGTTTTGTCTATGCACACCTCCTCCCCAGGGTACCAAGGGTGAGGGCGGAGACAGAGGGGAGAAGGGAGATCATGGTGCCCCTGGCAAGTCTGGGCCTTACGGAGCTCCTGGTCAGCCAGGAGAGGCTGGACCTGCAGGACCTCGTGGGGCAAAGGGACAGCGTGGACCTGCTGTGAGTGGGGGAGTGGAGGTGGAGGGTGGGGGTGGAGGTGGGGAGTAGAGGTGGAGTGTGGGGGTGGAGGGTGGGGGTGGAGGGTGTGGTCATACATGT